>JAQGAP010000183.1:0-54030 GCA_034697805.1 Orchesella bifasciata
TAATCATTCTTGAGACTTTCTGTTTTGAAATCTTAGGTGGCAAGTGTCATCATGACATACTTCATCATTTGCGTTCAGTTCCGAGGATGAAGGGAAAAAACTAGGCTGTATCATCATGTTACTGTCACGATAAAATAATAAGGTTCTGTATTTATATTACACAACACAACTTTGATCGAGAACAATAAAAACGGTTTTTTTTTTAAATCCGGTAGAATCAAGACCTGCCATTGTAAAACAGTTTTTGGTAATCCTGATAATGATGTGGCTGCGAGTGCAATGCAAAGTACCAAAGTTCTTATTCCTATTTTGTGATTGAAATGAACAACTTTTTGTTCCAATATGCAATTATTCACCTGTCAAATCGAATCCATTTTTTACAAGGATTAAGTTGGATAAATATATAATCCGTGTAAAGTAGATGTTGGGTGAAAGTCCAATCTATATATGCAACCCCCTAGTCAGCAATCTACTTACCTTGAACCTGAAGTATCAGATTTCTTTGACACACTACTCTACTCTATGTATTTGTAATCTAATTGCGCATGTAATAAAATAGTGGTACAAGTGCATCTACCATGTAATAATTATTTTAGTTAATCATCTTCACACTCTCCTTTCACAGTTAATTATTTAAATTCTATGAACGCTAACGGGTGCTTTTACAATTTTGCATGCATTAATATTCAACGCGGACTACCGACAAAAAGAACATAATTTCATCATTATGAATATTAAAAACTGCTATGAATAGCAATATTCTAAACTTCTAAAGTAATATGTAACTCTACATATACTTAAATACCCCCAAAATGTGATAATATGTCTGCATTGCCGTTTATTTTTCCAATTCTGTTAAGTGCAGAATTTGTTTGCATCAAAGCAACATCATGAACATGAGTACTTTTAGAAAAGCTGATCTCAGCAAGCATACGAAACGACTCAGACCTTCGCAATCAAATTAATGCTGTTCGATAAAGATGATATTAAGTATCGCACCGCACACAACAGGTACACCAAAAAGTGGTATAGCAGGTATATCCATACGTTTATATGTACGAGAATATGTGGATTCTGCCTGCAAAATGACAATCAGTAGTTCAGTACATTACAATAGCAGGTGTATGTTTTTTCTCCGTAAGCATATTATGAATTCACGTTACACATGCAATGCATATTAAATATATGCCTTTGCTGCTCTGCTCATATACATCACTTCTGTAGGTAAGCAAATGCATACCACAATGTTCCTATAGAAGAACAATTGCATATATATGCAGAAGTAAGTAACTTTTTAGCTGCTCAGCTTCTCATATGGGTTTTGATAGCGTGTTAAGGAATGTTTTTGTATCCACATTATTTACGGCCCTACTATATACCTGGTTCTCTCCTCTCACACATCTTCCAATATGATTTTCTGAAATGAACTCACAAAACTTCTAAAGAATTCACTTGACACACCTCATCTGTTCTTCGTGAACAAGAAGAGGACAATGTAGTTTAGAGAGACAAGATAGGACTGCTTAAAAAACGACTTCTAGGCTTCTTTTTTGGCTACCAGCACCACACCACATTTCAATCAGTAACAAGCAGTCAGTCGTGATTTAGGCCTTTAGTAGGTAATAATATTTACATTAATTTTAATCTAAAATCAACAGCAGCCGTTCCTCCTTCTCTCCTCCTACGTTATTTCGTTAACTAGATATCGCTTTTCCCCATATTACCCTTTTTATACAGCATTACCATTATTATTAGTCTTCCTCGATAATTAATTAGCATTTTGGCATATGAATCCACACGGCAGCAGCATGGTATATTAGATATTGCTAAAATATTATTTTTTATGTAGGTTTATAGTTTTCTGTTTTATGACTATCTTTAGCTGCAAGGTGCTTTTCTAATGTGTGTCTTCATCACCTGTTGTCATTCATATTCTTGTGAGCACGTTGCAGTGCAATTATTGCATTTGCAGCAATACACATTATTTTACAAGTTAGTCAAGTGTTCTTTTTTCCCTTTGGCCTGTCCTCCTGTGTGAATTTCTTTTAAGTACATACATATACAATATTGCTCAAACAAAGCTCGAGGTTGGTTGCATGCAACCTTTGCGAAAAGTACACCTTTAAGACACCTTTTAATCTTAGCTGGCAATGACGATGATGATCATGATGAGACGCTAAATTATTGTGATTTTTGTGTTGTAACTCCAAAGTTGCTTGATTGCGTGAATGAGTGAATATGAATGAATGAGAAGCAGCTCTAACGAAAGAGGACTTCTTTCTTGTCATCATCCTCCACTCCGTCAACTCATCATGAGACGATGTGCACAGGTATATATTGTTATATCGAGAAAGAAAAATCTGGTTAGTCTTGTTTCAGTTTTAATTCATTCCATCTTTAATATAAGAGTCGGAGTGGATTGTTGGCTTCTTGTTTGCTCTTTTCCTCAAATTTCAAAGGAAAAGTGATGCTGCTAGGTTGAAAATTTGCATCTTTTTTAACAAAACGATATCAAATTCTTGTAATCCGTGCTACGTATTGAGTATCGAGTTGAGTATTTCTGATACTTGCTTCCCTTTGTTTTTAAACATTTTTTTTGTGACCATTAATGAACAAGGATAAGAGACACAGGAAAGATTGGACGTATCCTCTTTACCACCATGATTATTACGAAAAGCACAGGATATATATCGTTTTGCTGCAAAAGAGCAACATAATATACTTTCTTAGTTTGCACTTACGAAATATGCATATCGATTTCTTAGCCATATCCTTGTATCCCATACAAGTTTTGACTCTGCAAAATAATTATTTTCGTGTGTGGATTTTGACATGAGTTGAGAGTGGAGTGAGACAGTTGTGTTTTTAAATATGGAAATGAATGCATAATAGGAAAAGGAGAAAAAATTGTAACGTGATGCTGCTGATGAGTTGAAAATTACATATATAGTGAGAAGAATTAAAAGAAAAATGAGAAAATGTTCATTTTTATTGCTATTAAATTGCAGTGAAATCGAAGGAAGGAAGAGTAGCTCTGAGTGTTGCTGCGTAGCTGAAGCTGAGCTGATGTGTGCTAAGGAAAACATTTGCTAAAAACGACAAAGACGCATCGACCGACTGACATGACGATAAAGTTGATTACAAGAAATCAGCAAGGACCATCAAACATCAGATGAACCCTCTAGCGATTAACCAAGGACAAGATTCAAAGAAAGATCATCATTAGGACCGATACCATTTTTGGAATTATCATCGTTGACATCGCATCGGAGGAATGAAGTTGAAGTAGACGAGCAAAAGCATTCCTACGGGAATCGTGCAAATCAACAAGTGTCGTTAGCAGTTCATCACGATGTTTATACAACACTACTAAAAGTAAATATCACATTTTAAACCTAAAACAAATATTTGTGCATTGGTCATCATGGTATATGGTATTGCGGTTTGTGCACGTAGTAAAAAGTGACAGGATAAGCTGCTAATGAATCCGATTATTTTGTTGCGTACAAAATGTACTATGGTTTAATTATCATGTTCCTTGCCGTGGAGAATGGAGAACAATGGTGAAAGAATGTCAATGAAGAGATCATTCACATCTCCTTCGTAGTTTCGCCTTGTCTCCGTTTTCTAAGAGCTTCTTGTTTCTTCAAGATGTGCATGCAAATATTATGCATTGCTGAAAACGATGATGCAGCATGTAGAGATTTGAGTCGGATTATATTATGCTACAGTTTTGTATGCAGCTGACTGATTGTGAGGTCGTATCATTCGTAATGTGCTTAGGGCGTTGGGTGCATTATGACATGACTACTACTATGACCATGTCATGTACCGTAGTATTGTATTTAAAAAGTACAAGACAGCTTTAGCTTTTCGTCATCCTCAAGTTTTATCATCAGCCCACGACAAACATTCCGCTAGCCGTATTTGGCAAATGGATCTTAAGTAGTCGTAATTATGAGATATTAGCCTACTCCATCCATGCAGTAGACTTTATTCAATTGAAGTTTTCAAGTCAAAGCTCAGCATAGCAATGGATTAAGTGTAAATGTTCGATTGTAATTGCAATGATGCTCTCAGGATATTTTGTATTAAATATTGAGTTGTAGGTAGTTAGGTTTTACGTTCGTATGACTCATTGCTTCTATTGTCTTGTGGTTTTACAGATTTTCTTTTTCTTCCTTCTGCCTGCCTGCCTGCACAACAAAGTCACCTTACCGTCTATGGACCTCAATTGGCGAAATTCGATTAACACTTCCTTCCAAATCAGACATATTCGCACAAAAATGCACCTTTGCATTGCACACAAATCTGGAATGTAGACAAAGTTTCTTACGATTCGACAAGTGCCTTTCATGAAAGACTGACTGAATTTGGGGAATGCTGCAACACAATTGGATTACTTTTATGTGTCTTAAATCAAGCTTCAATTTGTGACTAACCTGTGCCTTTGTGCTTTTAATGATTACGTGATTTTCTGAGATTACTACACTTTTTTTTCATTTCCGGAGAAAGTTCAACAAATTTGTGAGATTACAGTTTGAAGTTGTTGAAAAGAAAAAAAATACTTTGCTTGCTTGTGCACATTATCCTACCCTCAATTCGTTAAGACGTTAAGTTAAGATTACGATGAATGGAACAAGCGCCAAGACCATTGTCCCAGAAGATATCAAGATGAAGAACGGCAACGGAAGTATTTCTGAAAATAACAATGACCGTAAGAACTCTCATATTTAGTTGTGTAGCAAAATAATATTCATGAATGAATGAATCTTAAAAAGGAATTCGTATGTTCTCTTTATAGTCTCAGCATTGATAACAGCAAAGATAAAAGACGATTTTCTAGATGATAAACAAGGTCCAGATTCTGGACTTTTGTCAAAACTAAAGTCGAATTTAGTAGACGTAATTGTTTGCAATGCTGTTGGTCCTCACAACTTCTGTGTAAGGCGAACTAACTGACAAGAATTCAATGTTGGTATTGCTTAATATTTCATACGGGTAGTGATAATGATGGATTATTATTTTGTGCACAGATTCAAGATTATCGACAATCCGAAAACTTGAAAATGTTGGAGAAAAATATGACGGACTTTTACACAGAGTACGCAAAGATTAAGCCTCCCATGAATCATAAAGAAGTTAAACTGGAAGGCTTTTACGCAGCCAAGCTTGCATCTAAAGGTCATTGGGTTCGGTAAGAAAAATTGATCAGATAAACGAAATGATTTTTCATTATCAAAATCTTTTGAATTCATTCCAAATGTTTTTTATTCGTAGGGTGCAAGTGGTGAAGCCATTCAGCTCTGAAAAACCCCAAATCATGGTATATTTACTTGATCATGGTTCATTTGAGATGTGTGATGCTGCTCAACTACGGTACTTGAGAAGACCATACGTAGAAAAGCTACCATCTCAGGCGTATAGAGCTAAACTACATTGTAAGAAATGAGATTAGCTAAATCAAATTATTACTCTGCACATTTTTTATACCAAAATCACTCATCTAACTCAAAAATTTCGTACAGTTTTAGGAGCAGCAGGAAACTTATGGGAACCGGAAGCTTGCAATAGATTTCAAAAAGACGTTGAGGGCAAACCATTCTGCGCGATAATCGTAGAAGAATCTAAGGACGACCTGCTTCAAGGTCAACCAATCATTTTCAGTCTTGTTCTCATTGACACTTCTGGACCTCAGGACAGATACGTTCATCAATCCTACATCAAAAGAGGTAGATGAATGCAGAGAGTTTTGATTTCTCAAAATGAATATTACGAGCTTGTTCGTAGTAAGGATTGAATATTTTGGCCTTCAAATATATATATGTAACATGTATACTATCACTTTTTTGTGCTGTATGGCAATTTTTTTAAGTACAGCACTTTAACGCTCACTTCTCAAGCTTGTCACGTCATTGTAAAAACTTTCTTCTTGTCTCTGGATTTGTATATTAATGCGAGATTTGTAAGCAATCGAAAATGCTTCCTGGAATAATGTTGAGATTAGCCGTTATGAACCGAGGGTGTTCATACTCGATTTGTAATCAACTGCTTTTTCGATAAATGAAGATGAAATCCATGGTTGTATTTTTGTAACAGCTTCATATATACGGTATGGTGTGGTGTGGTAAATTGTCAGATATTGTAATCAATTTTAATCTTACACGTGCCTTAAACAGTTATTAACGCAATCATTATAGCAATATAACTCTTGTACTAATGATAAGTATTAATAATCTAATCAAGAATCATAAATGAGGGCAATATTAGAGAAAGCTACAAATAATACTTGATGAGTTTTTGCTCACAATACTAAACAATATTTTGTTTAATATTATGCTTTAAATAGCGTGTATCTAGTTTCGGTTCGAATCAAACGATAAATTACGAACGAAAACGTAATGATTAGAAAAGGTTTTCCCTTGAACAACTCCATATAAAATATAATTGAATTGATTTGTAAACCTGAAAAGAAATTAAGGTGCTCCCCTCAAAGAAATCGGGTATCGCGACCGCGTCCATTGTATTATTGATGATTACCATTTGTGAAAGTCAAAAGAAATCGCCAGAAAAATTCGCAATATATAATATTATTATATACCCTTTGTAATAATAATATGCTGCTATTTGTAAGAACTGACTTAATTATAGCGATGAAGATGATGTACTTAAAAAGTATTTTAAATCGAGAGATTTTTAGTCAAATGCCATATATTTTAGTTTTTGGTGGAGGATCAAGTTGTTAGCAATGGCATTAATTAATGTGTAAATGTAATTAATGTTTATTGTGTTTGGTGGGTGAAAGTCCAGTTTATTTAAAAAAGGCTTCGTTACTTTAAGATATATTTGTTTTGTTAAAAAAAGGAAACTACGAGCTTTTTCTTAGATAGCTGGCACTTTGTAAGAAGATTATAATGGATATAAGCTCTGTCACGTCCCCGTACAAGATGGGATGTTTCATAGACTTGTAGTTTTATCCTTTCTCTGTTTTGTTTGCCATATATACATAAAAAGTAATTTAATTTTTAAAGTATCATCATAAGTACATACACACATTCAAGTATACTGATTGTTGAATAAACAGTTTTTAAAATGAAAATTTGAAAGTTGCGAAGAATAGTCAATCTCAATCGGTCAATAACTCTTTCGGATTTTCAGGTGGGAAAAACGCTGACACAAAAGACAAAAGCTATCCCAAATTCCTGCATGAATTTTCTTTGGTATTATTGGTGAACAAGAATTTGGAATAAAAGGTGATCGTCTCCATTATAATTTTATAGGCTGACCAAAGTACATCGATAAGGTGAGTTCATTACAACCATTTCAGCATAAATATTACCAATCGGTTGCAATATGCATGAAGAATATTGATCAAATGCAAAGTGTATAATATGCTTTTGGCTTCACAATCAACTCAAACATGGTCGTAAATCATTTGTGAAGTTGACAGCTGCATGCATACATTCACTCGGACGGAAATTCTTGGTGTGCAGCATCATTTTGCATGCAAATCAGCTATCACCAGTTTATGATGAAGTCTTCTTTTCATATGCCACGATCTTGTAAGAATACATTTTGTCTCGTCTCTTGAAATACATGACATGGTCAACTCATGTAAATTGTAAAATAGGTTTGAAAGCAAAAGCAAATATGTTATACTTTTTTTTACTTTCAGTTTGCATTTTGTATAGATGAACGATTGTGATCGCATCGTCATTTCGACTGTGGGGTGCAGATGTAAGTACAGATATTAGTTTATTGTATGATCAAAATTGTATGCAAATTATATTCGTTTTTCTCATCCATAATATGGCACAGGAGCAAAATTAAATGAAGCTTTCTAACTAACAAAGTAATACTCATGCTCAAGTAGTAAAAGTAAACTTACAATCACAATCAGACAATGACGAGAATGAAAGAAAGACGGGGACATCATAAGCCGCTTAATATTCCCAACCCAACAGAAACAAGTGTTTGTGGAGGTTGGTGAAGGTGTTTCAAACCTGAGAGAGACATGCACAGGTTCTTGGGTGAGACAATGGGCTTATGTATGTGCCTTAAGGCAGTGGTTTATATTCTGACTGTCCCTATCATACCTATGCAATATCCAAGAGCGGCTTTAGCTGTAAATGTACAGCAATTGTTGAGCATGGCTTAGCAATACCATGTTTCTTGTTATATACATGTGTAAAAAGTATAAGTATTCACGTATATTGTAACAAATAATTCCACATTTACTTGTTCGTCAAAATAACATAAACAGTCGGTGGTCTCTTCTTCTACTTTGGCTTTTGGCTACTTCTTCTATCGTATGGTTAAAAGCATGAAATGATGTATGGTGGGATAAACGCATGAAATGACTTGAAAGAAGCGAAAACTAAGTAAGTACGGCTTCTTCTCATAATGATAATGTCCACTTGGCTGGCTGCACCACATAAAAGTAATGCATAATGCAGTTAGTGGTGTTTGATGTACGTAAACATCAAGTCGAGTGAATCTTTGTTTAAGGTTTTAACCATCTGCTGTTGTGTACTTATACGGAGACGTAGTCAATGTACATATCCGGCCGTAACCGCTTACTGTGCTGCAAAGTTAAACCCTCAAATGTACTTACATACATATATTATGCTTTGTAATGTAATATAATAATGATTGCTCTCTGCCTTTGGATGTTCATCTGATTAGGATTTAGGATTGGCTTTAGATGATGATGATCTTGCTTGATGATGGGGATGCGATGCTTGATTCACTGTGCTATACACAGTGTGTTTGCATTGTTACACAGGTGTACAAAATTCGCTATGCTATGTATAGGGATTCTTCCTTCACATTTTAGTTTTTTACCTGAAAAAGAAGGGATCTTGATTTAATCTTCAATCGCATGAAAATATAAATTTGTACCTGTCCAAACAAAACGTAGCATCATATGCTACAGTTACATTAATTGCTCAAAAATCTTTCATCCATAATCTCAGCAGAGGCTATCAGTGAAGGATGAATACGGTAATACGGTTGTGTGCCTGAAGACAAACAAGGAAAACAAACAACAATTTTATTTTGTTGATAATATGTAACATCATGGCAAGACTTTTGACCATTCCCTTTGCTCTAGTCTTGAAAGGAATCTCATATGCCTCGGTCTTGAGTAGCCTGCCCAGTGCAAGTGCTAAATAAATAGGAAGGTCAAGAGCTTTCAGTTTTAACATTCTTATAACCCGAGAGCATCCTACGCGTGACACAAACTGCATGAATGAATGAAAAACACAAATGTTTTCAAAAGAGTTATCACCTTATCCTTTTTGGTTCCTTCGCGATTAACACGTAGTCAGTGATGTCGTGTCGTGATGTGATGTGATAATTATTTCTACTTTACTCTTTAAGTTGTTATTTATGCTTATTGAGACGAGAGTCATAAATATAAAAAGCTATATAGCTATATGAAAGCTATGAAGATATATTTTTTATAAATCCAATCGCATTCCATATCTTAACCTGACCTGCCTACCTCTCTGTCTCTCTCCGACTCATCATCACATCACTCAAAGTGAATGTAAACGATTGGTGGGATTTTTACTATGAAAGTTTTAGTATTAATAGACTCGTCTGCTCATGACTGCTTGTAATAACGATAATTCGTTTTACTACAACAGACGCTTAAGAATGATACCTAAGTGCAATATATTAAAAAGTGGATGGGTGGAACAGTCAGTATTAAAAAAAGGCCTAAATGTATTAAATGAACTTGTTGTGAAGAAGTAAACGAATCTCATACCAGTGCAATTAAATCTCACGTTCAGGATGCGTACTCTGGTGGACCCATAGAATTAATTCATCTTCATCATCATGGAATAACCTACAGATAGCAGAAATCTTAAAGTCTATATTTTTTGGGCATCATTATCTCTGTCGGGTTCTGTCTGTAAAGCATGAATGTCACGCATATAATTAACTAGGTTTCAAATTTCTCGTTGAATAAACTTTCACTCGAACTCTTTACACTGGCTTTCTCCAAAGAAAACAGTTTGGTTTGGTTTGTGAGTGTATGTGAAAAAACCACTTGTTGCATTAGGCTTTCTTCTTTACTATGAAATGCCTCAGCTCCTGCTGTCCTTGCCTCTGCGGCAACAGAAACTCTGCTCGCATCACTCCATCAGAGCCCATCCAGATTGTTCAAGCAAATGCCCTGAAACATCACCAGCGTGTCAATAGCGGAGGAGGAGGAGGAGAAAATGAGAATGATGCTGCTGGGGAACGTGATGGTAGGATTAATCCTAATTTTAACATGGGAGATGAGCCATCATCCTCAGAAAGTGACCTTTCGGTAAAAGCTTTGTTTATAGAAGTGGGAAAGGATCGTTTACTCCGCGTAATCCACATACGAAGCAAGGATGATGACGATTCACAGTCTGGCTCAGTCTCGAAGAGTACTTCTCCAAATTCAGGAGAAAGCACAGAGCACTGCTCGCCAGAAAAGTCTCCAGCTGAAAGCTCGGGGAATGAGCAAGCTGCTCCAGGGGGTGATGACGAGGAGGATGAGTATTGGTTTTCTAAATGGGCAAGAAAACCTAGATTCCGAAGTATCTTTGCCAAGAATCCTAACACAAGACCTAGAATAAGTGAAAATAATAATAATAACAGCGTGGGCTCATCCCCGGAGGAGAACAATAAAGTATCTGCAGAATTGGAAATGGCAAGAGCCCAAGCAGCAGCAAAGCGTCGTGCGTGGGCGTATAATAATAACGGCAGTTGTGAGTCTATAACTCAGCAGCCTACGATTAATCCAAATGATGAGGAAGAATTTAGCAGTATAGCCATTGTTAATACGACCAAACAACAGTGGTCTAAAACAAACAGCCCGGAGAAAGAGCTCAGCTCGAAAACAGCAGAGTCCTCTCCATTTTCACCCTCTGTACATCAAGTTGAAGTAGCGGTTGAGAAGCATAGTCCCAATGAGGGTATTATGAATCCTGCCTTCCAAGGGGATGATGATGAGGAGGGTGGTGAAAGTCCACAACTACCGCCTGATAAGACTGATGAAATTAGTAGGGATACTGAAACCGTAAACGGTACAAGTTCGAAAGGCAGTTCAATAAGTACGGCCAGTGTAAAAAGTAGACTTTCTTCAAATTCCGAAGAGGAAGATGCCATCATCTCTGAGCCAATTACTAATGAACAGTGTACACCATCATCGTCCTCAACAGACAAACGGTCCCCAACTGCAACTACCTCTGTACCCTTGGAAGAATCTACTCTACCCCCTAAGAAGCCGTTACTCTTTTTCATTCACTCTATTTCCGGTTCCAGTGATGTTTGGCACCACCAAATGGAGTTTTTTCAAAATCTTGGTTATGAGATTGTAGTTCCTGACTTACTTGGTCATGGACTTTCGTCTACACCCTTGAATCCCAAATATTACTATTTTGAATCTCTCGTTCAAGATCTGATACTGATCTTTGATCATTTCACAAGGGAGGATATGAAAGTTGTTCTAGTTGGACATGGATATGGGTAATTACAACAAAACAATGCCTTGAATGCATAACTTACATGTAATACAAAATACAAGATGCATCATACAATTTATTATTTTCTTTCACAGAGCTTGTTTGGCAGCAATGTTAACTCGCGTGCGGTTGAAAAACGTGGCTCTCCTTATCTCAATAGCTGGTGGTGGGCCTACTCCTCTTGTGCGGAGGACATGCTGCCAAGATTCATGGTTTTCCTGGAAATGTAAATTATTTCATAGGTAAATTCAAACTACACTTTTAAAGATTAAGTTTCTTGGTTTAAAGAAAATAAATTTTGAATTGGAATACTTTAATGATTTTAACAGTAACCGAATTAGAGGAAGATTTGATAATCCTGAGCTGAAGCACATTTTGCCTCCTACCATACATGAAAATGTGTTATCCGGTCAAGTTTGGCAAGATGGGGACTCTGCATTCTACCGACGAGTTACCGTTCCTACACTTTTAGTTTACGGCATGAGGGATAAGGTTGTGACGCTCGTGGAAGAATGTGAAATGGAAAGAACAATACCCAAGAGCTTCCTAGAACTTATCGACAGTGCTGGTCACATGGCCATGTTAAATGAACCAGAGAAACTTAATAAAATGATGTGCAAGTTTATACAGTCGTGGTCATGATTTGAATAAAAGTGTGACGGGAATATTATCAATAATAGTGAATGAAATAGAAAGTGAACTTAATTGTTATACTTTAGTACTGCCACAAAATACCGAACAAAAATGTTTTCCATCCGCAATAATTCCGTTACAAAAGCGTAAGTACGTAATTATGTAAAAAAAATATAGAGCTCTTTTATTTTATGTACATTCCAGCCATCATTAAATTATTACGAAACTTTAAGCTAATACTTATAACTTAGTACAATTCTAGCTAGAAATGGAAAAAAAATGTCGAAATAAAACCGCATTTCTGTATTTATCTCAAACTTTTTAACGTCTGTATCTGTATCTTTTAAAGTGGAACCAGAGTTGGAAAATGTTATTTTGAAATTGACATCTAAAGCCACGCTTATACGAGTACTCCCATTCACGATTAACGATTTTGAAGGCAATGTCTTCATAAGGTGGTCCAGCATGGAAACGAAGCAGGGCAAAGTCTTGATTATCCGCACAAGTAGTCTGCAAATAAAAACAATTCGTAAATTAATTTTTATGATGATTTTTAACAAAACAAACCGTAATACAGTTTACATAATATTGCTTGTAACAACAGCTTACCAAAAAATATTGAGGAGTCCAATTCTTGTCAATCAAGTCTGGATAGAAGATGTTGAATTTGTAGCCCTGTACAATCTTTGGAGGAGGGTTGTCCATGTCATAATGCGTTTGGTTGTATTTATTCCACTCAAACCCGGTATGGACTCTGTTGAAATATCGAGGCTTTCTGGGCCTATATTTGTCACTCCACAGGTAAACTTGATCGACGGGAGACTCCACAGAAAATAGTGCTTCGTCATCTGTCATCCCCTTCTTCGCTTCATGTTGCAAAGCTTTCTCTTCAGCGGTCCAAACATTCTCCACTTTTTGGCCCACATTAAGGACTTGCGACCTTGCCAAGTCCAATCTCGCATTATCTTCCTCTTCACCAATCACAAATATTCCTGGTTCAATCTCGTCCTGACTTATCATCTTCGGGCTGTAGCCACCCTGGTCATATTTAAGTATGGTTTCATCCACATACTCCCTAGTGTCGTCATCCATTCCTGAAGCAGAGGAAGCTGCGGATGCTGCTGACGCAAATGATTCTTGGGAAGCCTCATCCGGCTCTTGTTTAAATGTGGAGGGGCCTGCTTTAGAAGGACCAGGTGTTGGACTGTCTGACTGTTGTTGATCTGTGACACCTTGTTCAGCCTTGAGAAGTTCCAGCTTCCGTTTCAAATTTTCTTGATGCCTATCCCTCAACTGGGCGCGAGCAATGTGTGCTTTCAACTGTGACATTAAAGACTCCCAGTAACTGATATCTACTCCAGAAGAGGACCCATCTAATTTTGACTGAATTTTCTCTTTTAAATCTTGTAACTGGTCAGCAGTTTTCCCTTTGAATATCTGAACTACATCCTCAGCTACTGCTGTGTTAATGCCTTCTCTTCTTTCCAATGCAACACGATACTCATCATCTTCATGTTCCAGTTTCCTCAGTTTCCGCAACTCATCTTCAACAATGACTGTAATATCGTTCCAGTAGCTTAGATTTTTATCCAACTCAATTTTTTTGTAGATTCCAATGTCCTCAATAAGATCTTCCAGGTCTGATATGGTAAGTCCATTAAGATATGTGTAAGGCTCGTGCATCTCAATTGCGTCCACCTCCTCCTCCGCACTTATGTATTGAGCTAACAAGTCAATAGGTTTCGCACGACCATCCTTAATACGAATTTTGGAACGAAGGCGAGCCTGCTCCAAATGGAACATATCTTCCTTCCCAGCAAACTGCTTGAACTGGGCAGACTCCTTATCACGCTGAATTTGCTGTTGCTCTTCTTCTCGAGCCATTCGCTCTTGCTCCCGTTCCAAACGTCTCTTTTTCACCTTCTCCAATTCCCTCTTGTTCTCCTCTTGCTTCAGCCGGTTGATCCTTTCTAACTCCTCCCTACTAACATCTTTCAACCCATCCTTTTCCAGTTTCTTCTTCCAAACAAATGTATCCAAAATATTGCTGTCGCCAAATGGATTATCAGTATTTGTATAATGCATATACTCATTGTCCCAACCCATTCTTGTTTTGCGCCTCCTCTCCTTATCTTCTTTCTTTGAGATACGCCTCTGACGCTTTTCTTCCGGAGTTTCCATTGCCTTCAACAACTCCTTGCGCTTCTTCATCTCCTCCAACTGCCGTTTTCTCTCTTCCTCAAGTTTAATCATGAGACCCGTCGAATCTGTCGAGGAGACTGAGAGGGAGGAGGATGATGAGGAGTCACGACTCCGAGCACCTTTCCTGTCCTTACTGATGTCATCTTTTCGACTTCTGTGGGATGGCTTTTTCTTCTCCTTCTTGTGTTTCTTCTTGTGCTCCTTCGATTTTTTAGAATTCTTCTTCCGGTCAGTTTCACTTCGGGATTGTGACCGGCCCCCTTCACTTCTAGATCTACCCATTATCGCAATTTTTTTAATACTCACTTTTTTCACTCACTTTCAGACAAGTCAATTTATTATTTATTTACTTTTCCAGAAAACGCATTTTTAACCACAAATCTGTAAATGCGTCTCGGAGTATCTGCACTTGTTTATTGTATGTCGTGCAACCAAAGTCGGAACGACAGCTTGAAGCACCGCACTTTTGGCTCAAAACGGGGGCGACGTGAGATCCACTAAGGATGACTGATTGTCCGTTGTGTGTGCGAGCGAAGGAGCAACAGCGGCGGTTTGTTCCATGAAAACAACACAATTGTCCCTTTTTGACAGTCCCATACATTCATTCCATTCATGAAAACAGGGCTGATATTATTTACGTGTGAAAAAGTACATAAAAACAATTTTCATTTAACATTTTTAGTTCCCGAAGAAATTTTAGTAGGCAGATTATTGTTGTTTTCTCTATTTTCTCAGCTGGGCAAGCAAATTTTTAGTGATAGTCAACAATTAACAGATACTTCACACGCGTGCCGGGATTTTGGTGTTACAGGAAAACGACGAATAGTAGCAAATTCCTTTGTTTAGATGAGTTTGATAGATTTGTCAGTTTTCGAGTTCTGCAGGTTCTTGGATTGATTCCTGATAGTTCAAGGCAGATAACGTTTTCGTAAGGGAACGGGACAGTCTTTCCGGTTTGGGATTAGTAAAAAGTGTCACGAATTAGCAGTTCATTGTGGTTTTAATTTTGGTGGAAGGGGAATTATAACTGCTCAAAAATGTCTAGTAAAGATATTTACTATTCTAACAAGTACACTGATGAGCACTTTGAATACAGGTGGGTAATTAATGTCTTACTAAATGACTTAACCTATAACCTAATGTAAGCTTGATTTTGTTAGTAACTTAATTGTGGTTTCTCCTTGTTTCAGACATGTGGTGCTTCCAAAGGAAATGGCGAAACAAGTTCCAAGACACAAACTGATGTCGGAGCAGGAGTGGCGAACTTTGGGAGTGCAACAGAGTCAGGGATGGATCCATTATATGAACCATGATCCTGGTTAGTTTGCGATTCATGAGAATGATAACTAAATTAACTAAATGACGATTCAGTTTGGTTGATTTTCGTTGTTTGTTGTTAATTTTAGAGCCCCATATTCTGTTGTTCCGAAGACCGATTCCCAAAGATGAAAACTAATCATCGTTATTTTTAGAGAGTCAAGTTTTATCGATTTTATCAACAACTCAGCATCGTTTGTCTGGAAATGGAAATGTATTCTCAGATGTCGGAAGTCAAAAAAGTCCCAGTTGATGGGGTTGTCACACGATAAGCATTTAGGAAGAATCAATGTTTGTACCAATGGTGAAGACGTAATCCTTTCCATCGTTATCGAATATTTCACGCAGTTAACTAATATGTAATCAGTAATGTAATTAATGTGATGTACGTGTATAGATGACAGTGCCGTGCCTTTTAATTTTAATGTAGCATATAGTAAGAATTTTAAAATACTGTTCTCCGGTCTTCCTTTCATATATCCACAACTCCCATCCCTTGTCTTTCTTACAAATCACTGATTTACTAACATTTATTATATATTATATGCGAATCGTATGCCGTTTAAATCGTCAAGTTGTTCATTTCTGGATTTTTAACTATGTAGGATTTATCAAATTAATTTAAAATAATAAAATTTTAACAGCAATCATATATGTTTGTGGTTTGAAGAGCAATGTTCAATACTTTTGTGTTTACTCGCGATAGCTAATAAGGTCAAACAAGTTTGAGTATTATATGCGTTTAGCCACTACTGCCACTTTACTCTGCAATAATTATTGATTTTTAACAGATATGTGAAACATGTTTATTTTAAGTAAAATTACAGCTTTTATGTGAAACATAATGAACTGAACAAACCTGTTTTACTTGTTAATATATTTTAATGTCTACGTAATAAGATAGATACCAACATAAAAATTTAATATCAAGGGTTTTAAAAATTGAAGATTTAAAAAATGGCACAATCATATAATTTTTAGTCATTAGCACATTTGTAGTGATTGAAATATGGCACCTCATTCGTGAAACTGGATAATGATGTTTGAAGTGAATTAATAATGGACGTTCAGAAAGAAGTGATAATGGTATACTACTACCTCAATAATATGAATTCGTTACTTTACGAATGTTAAACGTGATCGCTAATATTATTAGTTATTTGGAGGTGGAGGTTTGCTTCGATCAATAGCAACTTCAGCTTGCAACCTAGGTGGAAGTTCTCGGTAAATAGCTTCAGGGACTTCATCATTACATCTGTAGACCAAATCTGACCAAATGATCATTTCTTGCGAGAAGCAGAACACACCAAGTCGTCCTCCCTTCAAGGTAGAGTCGAAAATATTTCCAGAATCCGCCACCATATTTTCTCCTTCAAAAATTCGCAGACGAATCAATCCAATCTTTGGTCTGTGAAGGAGAAGCCACCTGTAAGCCACTTTTTCTCTCCATCCGACATTTCTTGGGTCTTTCCAGAGAAGTTTGACTTGACTTTCGGTATCTCCCGTGTGCCACAGGGAGTTTCGCAACATCTCTCCAGGCCCAGTATTACTCTGCACAAGCTTAAGTTGAATACCAGGCTCAGCCACGGCTCGGAATGGAGTGGCTTGCCAGTAGGTCTGCGTGTTCTTCTTCCACATAACTGTGTAGAACTGGGAATTATCTTGATAACTGAAAATGAACCCTACATAGTCGTCATCCAACTCTGTGTCAACAAAAAATGTTCCTTCAAAATCAACACCACCAAAGCGGTGGAATCCTACTGCCAGGCCAGGATCACTGTTCATTGTTTGCACGATTTCTGCTCCTTTGTTGTAGATAACCCAATTTGGATCTATTTGAGATTCGCCCTCAGGATCCAAGACCACGGTTTGGTAGGTTCGGAAATCTGTAGTGTAGATTTTAGAGTTGTTTGGACAGTTATCCAAGAAATCGGGGATGGTGTCGTCGTCAAAATCATCTTCACAGGCGTCTCCCCTGCCGTCACCTGAATTTATATAATTATTCCTTATTAATGTCAATAATATATTTCAACCAAAACTTGGAAATATTTATACAACTTACGGTCGGTATCAGTTTGATCAGGATTGTATACGATAAGACAATTATCACGCTCATTAGGTATTCCATCATTATCTGCATCAGGATCGCATTCATCACCTGCTCAAATTAAATTAGTGTCACGATTATATAGTCTAATTCTACTCCACCTTCTCTCATTAGTATGCAATAATGTTAGTAGATTTTTTTTAAAACTGACCAAGCCCATCGTTATCAGCATCTTTCTGGTCACTGTTAGGAATGTTCGGGCAGTTGTCCACATTATCTTGAATACCATCCTTATCTCGGTCAATATTACTGTCGCAAGCATCTCCTACCAAATCTCTGTCCGAGTCTACCTGACTTGGGTTGGGAACTCGGGGACAGTTGTCACATTCATCTCCGAGACCATCTCTGTCTTGATCTCTTTGTGCACTGTTTGGCGTCTTGGGGCAATTATCTCTTTCATTTGGTACTCCTATTTAGCCAAGAAAACTCCTTTTATTTTCTCTCTCCGAGAACTAGAATTTACGATACGATTTAATAAAATTCAACTATACCGTCGTTATCAATATCAGGGTCGCACAAATCACCAATTCCATCCCTGTCTGTATCTTCCTGATCCAAATTGGGTATGGTGGGACAGTTATCACAAGCATCACCTTGCTTGTCGCCACCATCCGGATCAGTGTCTTCCTGTCCTGGATTTGCTACTAGTGGGCAATTATCCTGAAATCAGAAAAAAAACTCCAGGTTAATACTGTATCATTTGCTGTCTATTGTGTCTCGTCTCTGTACAGAAAAATGAATTACGGGGCTATTTGGGATTCCATCATTATCTGCATCTGGATCACAAGCGTCACCTAATAATTAAATCGAGATGATTTTAATGCATATTCCATGTTTCGTTACAATGAAATCCAACTTGTTGCTGCTTTTTACCAATTAGATCATTATCAGCATCTTCTTGTCCAGAGTTGGGTGTATCGATACAATTATCCTTTCTGCATTTCTTGTCGCTACATCCAAGATCATAATCAGGCCAACCATCCAAATCTCTGTCGGGACCGCAAGACTTGCCGTCTCCAGCCCATCCAATTTTACACTAAAATTTATTCGAAAATAAAATCTTTCATGAAAAACAACATCTTTACTTTTCCCATTCTTGCACAAAAGTTTACCTTGCAAACATAGTAGTTGAGTCCAGTAAGTCGAACACATTCGGCATTCTCATCGCAAAACGAACCATCTGGACAAAGTCCAGGTCTGTTATGACAGCCAATTGTTTGATTCCCATAAAATCCATGATTGCACTCTCCGCAGTAGAATGAGCCTTCCGTGTTGACACAGCGTGAGTTTTCCACACAACCTCCACTTCTTCCGTCGTTACACTCATCAATGTCGTAGCATCTCTGACGATTTCTTCGGGCGAATTCCAAACCTTGACCTTGGAGGCCTTGGCTGCCAGTGAAGCCTACTGGACATGGATCGCAGCGGAAACCGGGTGCCATGTTGACACAACGGGTGCGAGGATCACACGGTTCAGCAAGGTCACACTAGAGCGACCAGGACATTCCGAAAATGTAATCCAATCCGATTCTTTAACATATTACTTTTATACATTTATATAAATATACCTCATCAAGATCATAGCAGTGCGTTCCGTTTCCTGTAAGTCCAGTAATACACGAGCCACAACGGTAGTAGGGAGGATCCTCTGAGTCATGGCACTGAACACCTGGTAAAATTCACAGGGAAAATAGATGGTCCAAAAAAGCAGTTGTCACCAACGTTTTCACTCATTCAATTACAATCATGAGGTTTGTGCAGATTTGCAGATAGAGAAAGTTAAAATTCTCATATCGCCCCTATTTGTACTGATATGCAAAGACAAACTACCTGTTGTTGTGTAGTACACATATACTATGCATGTTGGTTTTAATGAGATTAATTTTATTAGCAAATCAAGAAACGGTCATACAAAATCATTAGGTAGTATAGTTAAGCATAATGAATGATCAAATAATACTGTATTGTTGGCAATATTGGAAAGTTTAAAGATCAAAAAGGTTGCAAATTGCAAATCGTATACGGAAAGAACACACTGATATCATATACATATAAATGTATGTATAGTAATAGAGTACAGTAAGAATATCTTCATGATAACCAATCATCAATCTATTTTTAAGAGTCTCTAACCTGAGTAACATGGATTGCTTTCGCATCCACGCCTTCTGTCACAAGTTCGTCCATCTCCGACATATCCAGATGGACAAGGTCCACACTGAAATCCGTCGAGGGTATCATAACACTGGACTCCTTGGAAGCAAGGTCGTTCCCTGCAAGAAATTCCAGGTTTGCAGCTCCTTCCATCGCCCACATATCCTCGTGGGCAAGGACCGCACCGAACCGTGCCATCCGCATTATCAGAGCATTGGACTCCTTGAAAGCATGGCGGAGGAACTGCTCTGCATCCTGTTCTTGGGGGCTCCTTGGCTGATAAAAGCAATTGAATTAAACACATTCATTCAGCACACCAAAAGAGGCATTGATAAAATATATTTTAGTTAGAAGAGCGACATTTATCGTAGATTAGACATTTAAGCTCATACCTGGTTTGCACATCTCACAATTCTCCAAAGTTGTTCTGAGTTGTCTCGTTTCTTCACGCTTTATTGGTCGGAATACAAAGAGAAAAGGTCATAGGCATGCATGCAAAACAAAGCATGATAGATTAAGATAACAATCCGAAAGCCTTCCTTCACACAGTTTTCATAATTGACTTTTAGTGAGCGACAAGGAGGGTAAATGTAATAAAAAGGTAAAACAAAAGGGATGAGACCTGTTTCAATCCCACGCACTTTCTACAAAGCCAGTTTCGTATAGAGGTGCTTGCAAAATTTGGCGAGTTTTAAAAGCTCAAGTAGTTTCTTACCTGCCCAGCAACTTCCAGTTGGAGTGTTTTGATTGTTTGGATTAACTCCTGCAGAGTTTTAATCAGCAACGAATCTATAAATAAAATACATGATACATTTCAAGTTGGATGAGGTGGGAGACAATGTGCAACAAGATGAGAGAATGAGATCACTTTTCTCTCTCGATGAGATGATGTTATGTTATGATAAAAATTCCTTGTAGGACGATGTCGATAATAAAATAAACATAATATATGTGAACAATGTTAATGTGTCTCCATCTTTTTACCTCTGTCATCCAGATCCGGTGATAAGATTGGGATGTCACCTTTAAAAATCATAAAGCTTTAAGTATAAGCTGATTCAAGTTCATGATTTCAAGAACACTCTCCAACTCTATGGATATTTGCTCACACCGAAATTAGTGCTTTGAATATTAAAAAGCTTCCACTTTAAACTTGAACCATAATAATACACAAACACAATGCATACAAACATTAACATACACAATATACATTTTAGCATTTAATCCTGACCGCATTCCAAACGTATTTAGGGAATGTCTCATAAGATTCCTTGTCTGTGTGGCTTTGTACATTTAAGAACATCTATATCTGCATTTGGGATTTTGGAAGTTAAATAGTCAAACAGAAACCAAAGCGTATAAGATTGCTTCTAAATACAACAAGAATATAATAATTGTTAGTAGATGGTATTTATTTGTCAGTATCAACGGGGTGTGCAGTGTTAGTTTTACATGCTATTATTACAAGGTTAACACTCCACCCCTATCCAGACTACTTTATAAGTATAAGTTAATGTAACAAGAAAATTATGCGAATTTGATTGATTAATAAAATGTGTATTATGGATAAAAAAATAGATTTATGGCATCAATCAGGTATGAGTGATCTCACCTCACCTCGGTTAATAGCCCTATGATGAACTAAAGGACATGGTATGACTTGTGGAGAGCAACTTGTCACATGACCAACTTCAACAAAAACAAACATATTATTTTGCTTCACATAAAATATGAAATCGGAAAGAGAAAATGTTTTGGAATATTTATTCAAAAATTCATGATGATGTTAAGCCTGTAATATTAGAGGGTTATATCATCAACCAAAAAGTTAATTGACATAATAATATATGCATCATGCATGCGATATATATTAAAATTGAGTAAAAGTAGTCACTTGCTCACATGCAAAATCAATTTTCTATATGAAAAGACGAGGCAGGTAAAAGTTAGGTTGAATACCTGATTAGTGGGGTAACTTGAGACTTGAGTTTTTTCCTATTCATTTTTAATTGGTATGACCTTCAACCACCTTTTACTAATTACCTGGGTCGTAAATCATTCCAAAACGTACCTTTATATTGATTATTCTCATTTACATATAATGGACGACCGCTACACATGATTAGATAACTATCTTTAGTGGTCAGTTGGTTTTGCTTTCGGTAAGTTTCCTTGTGTGATGTCTTATTTTTGTACAGACCATACATAATATATTATTCATTTCACCATGATGTAAAGTCTGCGACAGAGATGATAATACATACCTCTCCTATACGTAATCACTTCATTAGTCGCCGGCTGAATTGCTTGCTCCGCCCGGGATGGACATCGAAGGTCATCCATTGCCTCCCTCGCGTCCAGCGACGGGTACACCGAGACTTTAACCCGACGATCCCGGCTCTTCATCAAAAAGACGTTTGTATCACTTTAGAATGCTTATCAGACATTTTTCCTATTTGTAGGCATAACACATTTTTCTTCTTGTCATGTTATTTCCCGTGTGCATTCTCTAAATATTTTGCTTACAGCTCGGACAAGTGGAGGCTTAATCCTATGAAGCATATCTCGTGGGCTCTTGGACAGTGTCACAAGTCCCAATGGGGAGCAGTCTAGGAACAAGGCAAGCTTGGCAGTCCCTGTCCATGGCTGTGTCACTTCTACAACAAGGCTCGTGTGTGAACTCGTATCGTTCAAAAATGTTGACGGAATGTTTTGTGTCCTCTTGGCCAAATCCTCGATCGTCTCGATGATCACTGTGTAAGTGCACAGGATAATGTATTTTTGAAAGCTTTTACTTGCATATGATATTATTTTTTGAAAACATTATTTCTCGAAAGAATATTATGATTCATCTGAGCATAAAACAGAAACCATGATTTTTTTATCCTGCAGCATCTTATTATTCAGGTAGAGGACAGGAAAGGATGGATAGAGAAACAGTGAGAGTACAGCTTTTTGGTCTGTTGAGCTCGTGCCATAAAAGGAGAAGATGTGAGCAAGTGAGACCCTAATAAATTGAGCTCATGTCAACAGCCCCCGCTGTGACCAACAAAACGAAAAAGACATGATATGCAAGGTACAAATCCGATCCTGCCTGTCTACTTCATTAACGCCCATCACAAGCATCTCACAAAACACATTTCAAACATTAAAAAATGCTCTGAATTTTTCTCAATGGAATCAAATAATTTGGTTCCTTCAAAATCCTTCCTATTGCATGATATGTTCTGGGTGATCTACTAACTTCTTAAGTCTATTAACTCTGTACAGTAATGACACATTAAAGCTTTTGTGCAGTCTCGATTTAGGCATGTCCTTTTCCTACTTACGTCTAGGTAGCTAGTAAAGCTGATTGACAACTAGAAAACAATCATCATGATTTCATTCACAAAAATGGAATGATGCATGAAATGACACACAAGCCGGTTTATGCACTGCATTTTTCGATTGAAAAAATGAGGAGGAAGTTGCATATTTTAAACAAAATGATTTTGTGGGACTGCGTGGCTGCTGGGAATGGAAGCAGACTCATTACTCTTTCTCAAAAGGACTGTTCTGTCTAGCCAAAAGGAAACGGAGTAAAGGGCCAGACCAGGTCAGGCGAGAACAGTTGTAGTTATTTGGGAAAATGCCAAAAATATATGTCATATTACAAAAAAAAGTGCAATTACCTTGATGATTTTTACGATCCAGAGCAAATCCCACTTGTTGTTTGGCATGGGGAAACTCGACGGTAAGCAAAATGTCAACATTTGCACCACGATTTCTTCTTCGTGGAGACAGGTTCTCAAACACAATCACAAAGCGGTCATCCTCTATCGCCTTTTGTAATGACTTTGACAAATCTAATTATAATTTTACACAAATTATGCAATACCTTCTTGTAGCCTGAGGGTTGTTAATTTGATATAGACTGTGTTATATGGAGAATATATAATACCTTGATCATGAGAAAAGGCGAAAACGTAAACTAAGGGAATTATGAACACTAAAGTTTGAAGACATGAACTAAACCGTTGAGACACCATTTTAGTGTCAGAATATAGCAAATGAAATTGCTATAATCTTTACAATATTTATAATAATAATACTCTATGTAGAAACACTTTAAATGGCAGTTATCGTTTTAATGAAGACATATATTATGCATAAAAAGATGAACCCAATTTCACATTCACCCACTCCCTTAGATTTGACACACTAGTAGATGCACCTGTGACAACGAACACTGGAGATAGGGCTGATAAGGGAATTATCGGAGGGGAAGTTTATGTCCCGAGGTACATTTCTTGTTGGTTCAACACCCGCATCCACTTTCCCACTGAGAAGCTAGTGCCCGAGTGAAGTTTACTGATGAAGATGTCACAGGTGACGAGTGACGAGCCACGTACACGAGCCTTTCTCTCTGCCAAACAAATCAAAGACTTTTTAGGCCTCTTCTTCCTCTCTCACCAACTCGCTCGATTCTACTGAGCAAGACTCGCATCGTTGATTCAAAAAGACTCGTCTTACATTTACGCAACATCAACGTGTGTGTGTGTGGATTGGAAACAATAATCTTCTCAACCCTTTTTCCTTACCTGGTCAAAGCAGAGGGCAGGATATTTTAAAGACAAATGCATGTGCAAAAGCCAAAGCAACAAAGAGCATTTAGAGAGACGCTTATCCATAATCCACATATCTGATCATCATATTACTATTATACACAAGAACAAGGATATTTAGAGTGAACTCTGCTTCTACGCCTACATGCGTCCCTATAAACAGCTTCTCGGCTACACGAGGATGTCCTCTCTCTCTGCTCTGCAGTTTTACTTTTTGAACTAGTGTAATGCATTTTGTAAAAAAAAAAATCTACTCAACTGCATGTACAATGTAATACTTTCTCATATACATGTATTTTATTCATATTGTAAGGCATCAAATTAAAATAAAACTCGAATTCAAATTAGGATCGTATGCATAACAGGATTTGACACTTGGTTTGGTTCATATACCAATGTATAAGTAGAGAAGATCAGCAGAAAAAAGGAAAGAGCATTTCGGGCTGGATAGAAATAGAAGACTCCACTACACAGTCATCATGCTCATGAATTAATCTCCTTTATTGTGACAGTTTCAAGGAATGGAATAAATTATGTGGTGCTAAGTACATCGTTTGCCACAACACATCCGTCTTGACATTGCAGTTTGATGAATGGCATGAAAAATGCGTTAGAGCCAGAGTAAAAAGAGTCTCTCATTGAATTTGCATTTGTGCTATTGCTATTCATACAGTAAAAGTACATTAGGGTCGAGGATCAACATAAGTAAATAAATATATTCCTCTAATAATAAATGCTTAAATGGTTTTGCAGGTGTATCGGTTGATGCACATGCCTGCGTATCGAATCTCCAGTGGATGTAGCAGTCATGCACACTACATTATGCAAAATATGTATCATTTTTTATAATGGAAATGAACACAACTCTCCATTTTTTCCTTTAAACTTTTGGACTTTTTTCCTAAAATGCTTTCCAGCAGAAAAATCGGCAGTGTCGGTGTCGGGTATGAAGACTGACTCTCAAAATATTTGGATATGAACCGTAATTAGTTCATGTAAATGAGGGATGAATGACCAACGGAACCTTTCTTTTAGGTTTTGTAGAGATGACGAGTATGTGCCAAATCGAATGGGCAGCCATTTTTCTTGTGCATTCGGAGATAGTCTGCTCCTGGAATAAAATACATATCACTAACAATTAATGAGCTTTGACATTTCAATAACCATTTCAGTTCTATCCATCTTCCTAGTAATTTTGTACAACTAAAAAGTGCTTCTGATAGTGTGTAATTCTGCCCTGAATCATATTAAACAATTAAATTAGCAACATGCCGTCCAGCAGGAAGGATACACCCCCACCAGTTCCACTAAGACATTTAAGAAATCCTGAGGGTAAAGAATCTTCTGCGAAAGAAGCAGTTGAACAATTCAAAATGCTAATTCGACCAATCGACTTCCTCAAAGCGAGAAAAGATCTCGTTCGTCATCAACCAAACCTAAAGCCTTCCGGAATCTTTAAATCTGCAAGTTTCAAAGTAACTAGTACAACTAGCAATTGCATTGCAAAGCCCGTGTGTAAAGAAGAAGTGGCCAAGAAGCAGGCACCTGTTTGTTCCGGATCTGTAAACGCTGCTCAATCACTTGCACCTGCCATATCAAGGCCATTCAATATACCGGCTTCCAAAGGTTTATATAGGGCTGCAACATTTCGAACCACCACAACCGCAGGGAGCACCGCGTCTTTACTTCAAAATAGGTTTAGACAACAGCCAAATCTGCCTGTTCCAACCACGGTAAGTTCCAACCTTTTAATTCCAATTTTCTTCTTTGAAACAATGAACCATTAGTTTGGAAAAATGTATCCGATTTAATTCAAATTCATAAAAGGCTGGATTTACTCGCACTAAAAGTAAATCACTTTTTCTGGGCGTGAGCCCTGTTTTTCTGGAGCACACAGGGAATATCAATTTAGTCCCCATGCAATACTCATTATCATCATCGTCATAATATAATGAAAATGAAGTGCTCTCGGGTGGAGTAGTGGTCTTACACTTGAGTTTTAAATTAGCATTTCTCAAGAAATAGAACTTTACTCGTTCATTTTATTGCAACCAGTTCACTTTGAAAGAGTGAGAAAAGGGCAGTATTGCAGTGTAACTTTTTTCATTTTAAAAGCCATCATCATCTCGTTTCCTTTACATTCATAATATATTATAACCATGAAATCCGTCACAAGACAATACTTAAACTAATCTCTGTCTAGGTGTTCATTACATTTCATATTGTTGCTGTGTGGTAAATGGTAAAAGATGAAAGAGCAGAACAAGAGCGAGCTTAGGCTATACCACAACAGTTGTGGCACAAGTAAAGAGAACACACACACGCCCTCATCAGCATCTTTCATCTTTGTTCCTTTCCATCTCCATCTCTCTCCTCAAGTCATCCAGTAGGATTGGATTGAGAAACATAAGTACAAAACGAGTATACATAAAAAGCTTTAAGACACATTTTTCTCTCTAAATCACCTTTTTACCTTTTTTGTACACTCCGAAATGTGTACTGTGCACAAAAGTAGAAAAGTGACTGAATGTGATTGCTATGAATTTTCTTTTCTGCTTCGTGACATGACTAGGGTATATATATAGTATGGATGTATGACTCATGACTATCAACTTATATGATAGTTTGCAAAAGTGTTCATTTGAGATGGTTGATGCTATTGTGAAGACTGAAGAGAGTACATAAACATAGCCAAGAGCAAATCACAGTTCACTTTTTGTAGCAAATAGCAATAAACATATATTAATACGTCTGAAGGATGTGGTCGCATCTAATCAGAAGAAAATCATCTTAACATGCTGCGTTTATACCTAGGCGTTTCTCTTTCTTTGAATTGAAGTGATGCGGCAATCAATTAATGATTTTTATTCCTATTCTTGTATTTTCCTAAGGGTTCACCCAACATCAAGTTGGATTATTTGGAGGAAAGATTTCATCAGAAAGTAAAGAGCTTTCCTAGCTATATTCAACAGCAAGTCAAAGGGCCTAACTTTACTCCGGGCTGGAGCTGGACACGGCAATTTGACAAGTTGGTGTTAGAAGTCAAACAATGCACGGACAAAGAAAAGCTTCCGGATTGTCAGGACCGCTTAATGCAGTTCTACAAGCAATGTTGCAGCGTTGACACAATTTTAGAGGAAGTTCGAATAATTTTTCAGCAAGGAATTCAATCTGCCGACAAGATTTCTTCCACTTCCACATTACCTTCAACAAAACAAGGTTCCTTGGAATCGTTGAGCGAAAAAGAGCCGGAAAGTTTGGGAATTTGTCGGGTTGGTAGACGAGGACGAAATACCCTGAACGATGGGATGATGCCCTACATTTCTGAGATTTTCCAGCATGAGATGGCCAAAGAACGCAGCTACAGCGCCAAGGGGATGACGCAGACGTTGACCAGAGTGGATGAGTGCAATAAGAGGAATGAGGTAGTGAAATGGGTATGCAAGGTCACAACAGAAACGTTCAAGTATCCTGCGGAAACAGCGCATTTGGCTGTATACCTTATTGACGCGTTCTTGAACACGGGACGGGTTTCCTCGACTGGATGGGGGCTGCTCGGGATCGGTGCTTTACAAATTGCTGGCAAGTTGGTACGCACCTCTAATGATTGTATTATACTTAATCACTGAAACGCATGTATGAACTCAAGTTGTTTGAGTATAATGAATAGTTTCATTATGATAATGTGTTGGTACACTGACAGCCAAGTCACGCCTTTTAATTCTCTTCACGCCTACCTAAACTCTATAAAGGTAAACATTCTTGGTTAAATAAAGACAACCTTGTAATTTGTAATCATCAATGGTTGCTGGACGTGCGACACAATAAATTTCGTTGTCGGAGAAAAATACTGATAATTAGATAATGATAAGTTGTCGCGTTCCGTAATGTCTTTTTTTCCTCTTTTATTTCCTTTTATAGGAAGAGCCCGAACCACCAACCCCATCCCTCCTTACTAGTCTGTCAGGTCAATTCTATCGGAAGGAAGAAGTGATTTGGATGGAAAAGAATATTTTAGAAAGACTTCAGTAAGACTTTTGTTCTCCTAAAACCACTTTTTTATGTAAATTTTCTCACGCATGCATCGTTTTCGTACGCATCAAAGTCTCCAGGTGAAAATAATATGGATTTTTGTTGGCAGATTTGATGTATATCCACCTTTGGCCCCGTTGTTTGCTCAAATGGTGATTGTAGGCGGAGCCTTAAGCTTTCCAAACGTCAATATTAAAAAGTAATAATAATAATAATAATAATATTTATTAATATTATTTGTATTTAAAAGTAAGACGTTTGATTGATTTTGAATAATTTTGTCTAGACTCGTAATGGATCTTTGCCAAGGAATTCTGCACCGAGCTTTAGCGAACCATAAGCTAACCGCAGTTTTGGCTAGTGACAAGGCAAAAGTTGCAATCGAAATTGCTGTCGAATTCATATTTTTCCAGTACAGGATGTACAGTCAACGTGACTTGTTCAAGTATGAATACACAAGTCACAAGCCCGGACGTGAAATTGGAGACTTCCCCGTTGACCTCTGCTTCGAGTTATTTCAGCAGCGCCTCATGAAGCGGAAAATAAAGGCTGCTCCACCAGTCCCTCGACTTCCATGTACTACGTCACCTTCTTGCAGGGATGTCAAAGTTTGAAATAAGGCAAAAAAATGACCAATTTGTAAATATTTCACGCGATCGTGACGTATATTTTTTGATGATGGTCCGATTTGGACCTGCTTATTCCTTTTAGGTATTTTATAATTCATGAATAATTGCGATGTGATAACCCTGTTGGGTGGGCTAATGTAAAAGCCCTGCATGATACGACTGTCTGAAGTACAAAATTGTGATGAATGCTCAAATAGAATTTAAGTCTTAGGAAGGTATTATTTTTATGTTAAGGCACCAATCAATTATGGAATATAAATACCGCGTTTACATTTTGCTTTGGTCTCTGTGAATGAAGTAATGAAGATGAGACTAATAATTTTAACATTTTTCGTACCGAAAGAGTTTATGGCCTTTATAATAAGATAACGTGACGAAAAAATTGACAAAAAAGGAATGAAAAAATAAGTGATACTTCGAATTATCAGTACAAAGAGAAAGCTACTTGTCGTTTGATAAGATACGAAAATTCATGTCAGGTATTAAAATGAGAAAATGAATAAGAATGATGAATAAAAAATGAAACATACGGTTTTCGACGCACCGTTTAAACTATTGTATTTATAAGACGTACCTTTTGATTTCATTAATAGCATCATCTACTACACATTATAAGAACATAATGAAGATACTTTGGGGTGACGTGATACGCTCATTTATTGCATAACAAATGCTCTTTTTCAGAGAAAACTAGTTTAATATCAACATTGATTAAAATTAATCTTAGCCAGAATTGAATGAAGATTGTAATGAAGCAATCTGACCTCTTCTTCCTGGTGGCATTTTATCAGAGGAGCGGAGGAGATGCGTAGTATACAAAGTAGTGTTCACTGTACTAATAGGATACGCATTGATAAGTCGAAGTTGACATAAATATTACATTAAAGTTAAAGCTTGAAAGAGGTCAACGTGTCTACTAGATATACGTTCCATATACCAAACATCAAGCCATCCTAATTAAATATAATTTGATAAACAAACTATGTACTCAAGATAACACGTCCGTACCCAGAAAGATGTCTGTATAGATTTTAAGAATGGGACGAGCTGTGAACGTCAGATCTGATCTGATGGGTGGAAAATGGACACGAAAAAGCTTTTGGGTCGGATCGGATCGCAGAAGCACAACACAAGTGAAAAAGCAGCAGCATGGACACAGCTGACATTTCAACATGCACAAATCACACAAAAACTAAATAAACGTTTGAATCCCTTTGATTGTTCCGTTTTCTGAAAAATTGACAAGTATGTTTGTCACGTGTACTTTTAATTTCCTTTTATTTTTTAACTCGTAGATTGTGTGACTTTTACCATCAATATTTACAACCTCTGTGACCAATATCTTTTGGTGAACTGGCTGATTAAATCAGAGTTGAAGTGGTGTTGTATAATGTCAATCGGTGTTAGTAGAATAAGTAGACTGGCTAGACGTTCCACGTTATGTTTGAATCATGAGGATGGAGGACTGACATGGTATTCATTACGTAAGAAAGATTGTTAAGGTGAAGGTTAATTTTACATGTAGCATTTGACATTTGACTTGTGTGAATTGAAATGGTTTTGTTTGGTTATATTTTGCAGATGGACTGAGATTATTATGCTCCAATTCTATTTTCGGATGTAGTAAACAGACTGAATCACCGGCTTCTTTACGACAATCATTTGCTGCTCAATGTCTTCCACAGAAACGATTTCTGAACACGTCTTCCGTTTTGTGTAAACAGTTTAAAGATTATTATGCTATATTAGGCGTTTCCAAATCTGCTAAGCAGGCTGACATTAAAAAGGCCTATTATACCCTTGCCAAAAAGTATCATCCGGATGTGAACACGGAACATGGAAAGGATCGGGCTCAAGTCAAGTTTCAGGAAGTTCAGGAAGCGTATGAGGTATGAAAGAAGGATTGCATCAACAACTGATTTTTGATTATTCAAAAAAGCGAAGGGATGAATAACAGAAGATGTCAGGTTTTATGTGATGAAGGTAAACGGAGACAATATGATCAGCAAAATGGTGCGTTTAGAAATTCCTATCAACAAGACTTCAAAAGACCTAGTCCTAACAAGAATTCACGCCAGCAGAGGAATGAGACTGAAGAGGGTCACTACAATTGGCGATATGATTACAACTATTCGTCCGACGACATCCCCAATTCCAGGATGAGGTACAGCAGTAGACCTCACAAACACCAGTTTGACTTGTTTGGGATGCTAAATAACATGTTTAGGGATTTTCAAAATATTGCGGATCAAGCTTTCAAATTTGCTGGTGATGTATGAAATTAATTTGTGTATCTGTGGGCTGCCGTCATTTCCCCCCGGATATAACTACCACCCTTTTAAATTGTTTATGCAGGTTGTGGTAAGCATGGAAGAAGCTGCCACAGGTACTGAAAAACAAATCTTCCTCAAAGTGACTGATGTTTGCAAACCTTGCAGGGGAGTAGGAAGATCAATGCATGGTCGAGAAAAATGTTCTGTTTGTAAAGGGACTGGAGATTTCGTGCACAGTAATGATTTATTGTAATTTGTCAATAAAGACTTTCATATCTACTGACAAACAAGTTACCAATTTAATGTTTGAATTTTATTTTTAGGTCATAATATAAAGGCTCCTTGCTTCGTATGTTTCGGCTCAGGATATATTGCTAGCTCAAAGGTGTGTCTAAGTTGCAGAGGTAGTGGAAATTCCGTGAGAAAAGAACAAATCAACATAAAAATACCACCAGGTAAAATTAACATTGTATCTCGGAAAAATGGACAGACGCATCTGATTGTAAGTTGAAAATTTTGGCTTCATTCATTTAATCAGGAGTTGGGCATCAGCAAAGGATAGATGTCAAGACACCAGCAGGTACAGCCACTATTCGCGTTCTCATAAAAAAGCCTGCGACTGGCTTTGGCTCAGCTGGTTATGACGTTCACACTGAAACAGTAATTACTTCTAAAGAGGCGACGGTTGGAGTTATAAAACGAATCCAAACGCTTGACGGGCATAAGGATGTTCATGTAATACTAGCTACGAAGCATAATTTTCTGACCTATTCCAGTATCCGTGAATCAAAACCAACGCAAATTGCATCATAATTTGTTGTTCTTGGCATTTTTTCAGATTCCTCCTGGAACGTGGACGGGAAGAATGATAGAAATGAAAGGACAGGGCTTACAAAAGCCAAATTCTAAAGACCGAGGCTCCATTATCGTTCACGTAAAGGTGCAGGGATAACCTGCCCGTTTGTATTTGTTTGATAATTCATGCAACACACCGTTTCTAGTCACTTAAGTTGCCGTCTTTCTCCCATTGCCGGATTAGAAGATCTGATCACTCTAATTCCAAGAGATGGAAAGTAGGAAATGATTACAAATCGTCATGTATTTTATATGGAAAAAGTTACACATTTTTTAATATATAATATTTTAATAAATATTCATTTTTGAATGTATACAACAAATACTTTTTTCGTATCTCGTTACATAATATACTTATGATTTAGTGTGGTAGATTACTGATTTATCTTCACTTACATTACATTTTACTCGCATTATTAGCATTATGTAGCGTATTTTTATGAGTCGTTTGTTACCTAATGTGTATAATTATATTATACATTTCTCTCTTTCTATGTATCATCATTCATCAGGAGACAATATGTAGATAACATGATCATCGTACTTAATTTGTTATATCACTGATTTCAGTACACTCATCTGTGACAAATGTAGTGTAGCGTTCGCTGGACTAAAATCATTAGTACAATCGTGACAAATGAGTTTTGATAATTGTGGTTTAGGTGACGCTGATGAAAGTTGGTTGTAGCTTGTGAACTAGTTGTGGTTGTGATACCTCTTCCGTGGTGCATTGCAGCAGGATTTTCACCTAAAAATTGGAGTAAATTTGTCGTAAAATACTGCAAAGCTTACATGAAATTATAGGTTTACATCTACACCTACCGCTGAGTACATGGAGCGTTACACTAGAAGACCCAACATTTTCTAAACTGCATGTGTAGTTTCCGCCATCGGATTTTTGAACACCGACGAACGTCAATGTTTCCGTGAGTTTCGTCCCATCCAACTTTGCCTGAGAAAAGAAAGTGTTCAATCAATTCATTATTTCAACTCATTGTTTTCCGTCTGGTTCGTTTATTGCAAAACTAAAAATACAAACCTGGAAGGAGAGCATGGTTGACGACGTACTGAGGTCAAATTTGTTGAGAATCTTTCCATTACGAAGCCAAATCACTTTACCCACATTGTCCGCAAGTGTGTTCATTACCACACATCGAAGCTGGACTTGGCTCCCTTCCCAAACAAACATGTTTTCCTCTGTTGTATCCATGCTGTAATAATGAAAAAAAGGGGAAAATTGAATATTTCCTTTTCCGGAATGCATATTCATTCATGCATCCAAATAATAGGTTACTGGAACGAAAGCATCTGATCTATATAAAATGTGGAAGTAATATTTTATACCGAATTTTTGGGACGAGAACATTGAGGCGGATTCTGTGGGCCATTTTCGGCTCGGTACTGATTTGGCACTAGTAACAAAGCAAGGGTTTGCATTAGATAGAGTTATTCATATATACTGACTTATGTTTATCGTATCATACGTATTATACCTCGTAAAAGCCAGCATCTCTTGGCTGGACGTATTTGATTTGCAACATCCATGAATCTCCTGGAGGGGCTGCCATCACCTGAAACCTGTCGTCCGCAATAAAAGTGTACCGATCCACGGTAACTATATGCGAGTCTTCCTTCCTTATCCATGATACCTTCAGCGGAAACAGAAACACATAGGTATTCTACCATTAGCCATCATTAACTTTCACTTTCAATATATCTCGGAAGCATACAACTCATTACTCCCCGTTACAATCTTGGTACGCAATGATACATTGTCATCACTCTCCAGTCTCAATTCCCCCTGAAAAAGCTTTTAAGGGTAACCGGAAGACATAACACTTTTCATTTATTTATAGTCATTCCTACAGTCATTTTTATGAAGCTTTCCCCTTCTAAAAGCAAATTGGGCACATAATCGATAGTACTTACAAATTTTTTGGCAGTGATCAATGATGCGCTTTCAAGTATCATTCATCTACCTCCACAACTCCCTCCCAGCTTTTAATGTATGCGCATTTTTATGGGCGACATGCAAAGCAAAGCAAACTAAAGTATTTAAACCAGTACACAATCATATTAGGTATATCCGCCCGCATTCTCATAAGAATGAGCAAGTGAAAGTTAGAAGTTATCATAAAATGGCAGCTTTCATATTGGAAATCAGTGAAACAAGAGGAGAGTGAAAGCACTAGCAAGGCTAGACAAGGACTATCCATTTTCTTTTAAGGAGCTTATATTTCTTGAAGTTTATTTTTCCAAGAAAATAGGGAACTAGTTGACCCGAAAGTTTTATTCTTGAACAACAGATGTTGAAAGTATATGCCTGAGCGAATTTTCAAAGAGTTTTACTCTTTCCCATTTGCTTTACTAGAGGTTTTGGGCGATCCGGAGGTCCTGTTTTGAATGGGGAGAAAGGAGAGAAAAGAATAACATATTGCTTTATGTTCACCGATACACTATATATGTCCTACCTACCTAACCTAACATTCAATTCAATACACACTCATGGCTCACAGCACCTGACTCCACTTGAATAAAATTGTGCTTTGGGTTAGGCCCTTCTTCACCACTCGCTCAGCCATCTAATACGCTCAAAGTCATCAAAGCCATCCTTTGAAATGCAGTCAGGTGAGCAGCAGCAGTTGAGAAAAATAAATTTACCCTTTCAACATTTTCTTCTTTATATGCGTCAAGTGGTTTCCAGTTTCAATCAAGTGTATTAGCTATCCTTATAATACACCTATTCAGATTTTTCTATTTCCGCTCCTGGGATTGGCATGGCATAAGCCAAAGCGTCCTTCAAGACTCCCTGACACGAAAACTGAATGAATTATTTTGAAAGTAATATCCACATGGCAAGAAATCCAAGGAATAACATAGCTCATACAACAAGGTCTGTTTTAAAAGAAAAAAAACGTGCTTAAACTGAAATCCTAATTTGCATTTCACATCGCATGCATGCAAACCAAAATTCATTTATCCGCTTAGTGTTCCTTTTTTATGTATCTGATATTTGAAGTGAATCTACTACTACTGACCTATTAGTATTGTTTCATTTCCATATTATTCGCAATTTGTGAAACACGAGAAATATGATTATTGTCTCACAGTCCAATCTCGCTTTCCATGTTCGCCAGCCATAAAAGTAAAAATTGCATCAGAATTAATTATAAATTTGTTGGGGAGCAGAGGAGACTGTATTACAAAATGGTATCACCATCACCCAACTCCATTTCATGCTTATACCCACTTTACATTTGGGAAGGTAAGAAAAAAAAATCTTTAAAAAAATACATACTCATTCATGTTTCCACTTTATCGCCAACTCTCATCTCTTAGCCTCGCGAACTGGACATTGCATGACCAGAAAGCACAAAAATGGCAATTTCTTAAGGCTTTTGCTATAGCAGGTCAAGCAGAAAAGAAAGTGGCTTTCAAATACATTCTTCTCGTGTATTTCCATCTGTAATATTGTGTACCTAATATCAAACTCTAAAAGGAAAATTTCCTTTCGAAGCAGACTACTTTATTGCATTCACATATATCATGGTTGGGTTGGGGGCTCAGTGGAAGAAAAAAATATTGAAACAGGTAAAATGCATGTCAGCGTCAGCTCCAGCTTACAATACTCATTCGTTACGTTTCTTTGCACATGTCCAGTGTGATATATATGTAATTGAAATTTTTGAAGTGGAGTTCTAAGTAAATCATCTTGTACGTGTATAGTTTTCTTTCTCAATTTTCTGATTGTTCTCCAAAGTTGTGAAGCTTACTTAATATTTTAAACTTTTTTTTATGAACTTCCTTTCTTTTGTTCTCACGACTGGTGAGGTAATTCAATAACTTGGTTAGGGCAAGGGGAGAGCAAGGCTGCAACTTGCAACAAGGAGGTTACAAGGCCAGAAAGAATGTTCTGTCAGCCTTGGCGTTTTTGCTCACATTACACGATGTGATTAGATCTATCCATGCTTTGAAATTTTTATTGGTTCCGTCGCCATTTTTTATGTACAACACATGTTTTATAAGTGTAAATTGTTGCAGAAAATCGAAACAAAAAAGGTTCAGTGTGGAAAAAAAGTCAGTACGTGTGTGTGCATGCAAACCTTTTCATTCCAATGTAGTTTGTAGTTTAGTTGGCATTCCATTTTCTTACTGGTATGGTGGTGGTCGTATTTTTGGTTTGGTTCAGTAAACATGATCAATCTTAAGTTTTGGGTGAATTACATGACAGGTCAATGACTAAAGTTTTGCTGATGATGATAAGTTGAAAGAAACCAAGAACCGAGGGACAAGAACTTGAACAACGCAGCAGCTCCAGAAGAAAAAAAAATCCAACATAATTTGGAAAGTTTAAGTGAAAGCAACTTTTTCTTTGGCTGCTGTGTTGTATCCTTCTTTCCCAAAGGAATTTTGATTTTCTTCTTGTCAGCTTAAACATATAGTTTCTCAGTGGTCAGCTCAGCGCTTCAACATTTGATCTTCATGCAAATGGAAAAAATGGCAGAGAACAGAGCAAGTACGAAATTGTACCGCAGTTTTGCTGCTCCTTTCTCCCCTTCCCATTCATTCCAAAGAAAGTTACTCTATTAGAGCATATGGTTATTATACCTGTGGAGAATGTGGAGCGTTGGAGCTCAAACTTTCAATTGGAGAACCAATTTTTTTCTTCTCTCATTTATTTTGTCACCATAATTTGATCGCCTTTCTTCCGCTCTCCCATTCAATTTCTGTAGTTAATTTTGTCTAGAAGTATACCTATCCCGAAAGAAATAATTCAACCGTTTCCTTCTCCGGAACGAGCAAAAAATATTCCCTTACAAATACCAATGTAGTAATATGACACACCTTCCGAATAAGTATATTCGAGAAAATTCCGTTCCCATTTCTGATTTCGTATCACATCATATCGTTGTAAAAATTTGCATAATCGAAGCAAAAGCTCTCTGCTCCCTCCAGGTCTGGTGGCACCAATGCTACTACTGCTGCTGCTCGAGAACAGGGCCCCAGTTAAAGTATCAGAAACATATAAGATAAGATAATGTACGTGGCTAAGTTATGTATTACACTTGTGCATTTTTACAATTCCATTTCCCATCTCGGGAGCAGCGAATATTCCATGATTCTGACTGAATTTGTACTCGAAGAGCAAGAAATGAACCTTTTTTTTATTGTATAAAAACCAGAAAAAGTCGAAAAGGTATTCGCCCAACATATGTAATGGCATGTAAAAAGCTATTTTGCATGTCGTCCATGTTTCTATTGTAAAAACTGGTTGGTTGTATTGCAGATCGGGAGGATGGCGGATGAAAGAAAAATGGGACAAAGTTTTGGTTGAGCTTTTTTATATCGTTTTTCTTCTTCTTCGTCTTCTTCCCTTTTCTTGTTTGCATTCATCATTCACCATCTTGAAGGGTAATACCTTCTGACATCTTTACTGCTTGTCCATGGACGGAAATCCTTTTGAAGGAGCAAGACTTTTACTTTTTTTCTGCAATATATTCTTTACACACATCTCAGGGCAGGAAGCATCCAATGTACAAGATTTCCGGACCGATATATATTTTTTTTCCTTGCAAAAAGATCAAGCGCGACTTTCGTCCTGCTCCACCGAAACCAAAGGGCATCGCATTAAGTCGTTCTAGGGAGATAAAAGAGGTATAGGGACTTTATACCCATTTCCATAAACTTTTTTCCAGCAGCAATGAAAGTTGAGTGAACGATGAACGGTGGTGGAAGAAGCAAAAGAAGAAGATTGTAAACGAGAAAGGGAAATTCATACGCAAAAAACTCAAACTTTTCCAGAGAAGTGTACATATTTTCCCAGAATTTCTCGTCGTCAGAGTCAGTCCCGATACGATTACGATATGTGTGGTTTAGTTGGGTTGGTTTACTTTGGCTAGTGTAGCAGTGTATATATAACGTGGTCAGAAAAGTATTTGGGTGAGGAAGAGCGAAAAACGGAATCATGGGACAGTTTTGATTGATTTATTCTTTCTAAGCGCATTTTTGTACAGAATTTTTCTTTGTGGGGTACAACATCTTGGGAAACTCTGGAAAAAGATAGCATGATTTGTCAAACCCATCATTTTCGTCATCATTTATGGATGCATACACATGTACAGAAAGACCGGGTTTCTGGGCCACCCGCTACCCTATTGGTAGAGATGAGGAAAAGTAAAAGGAAACTAGCTGAACTAACTGTACTTTAACTAAGAATTTGTTGTTTGTTTCCGTTCCAACACTATCGTAAATTGTGAAGCAGTTAGTATTTTTTTTATCCCATAATATTTTGGACATAAGCTTGTTACTAAAAAACCAATGATGAAATGATGCTTTAGGCATCTTAACTTCACTTTCTAGGAAGAATATATATAGTTCGTAAAATCCACTTCCTCTTGACATGTCTGAGGTTTTCGGTTCTTGCATCATACACACGTGCCAAGAACTTAAACACCTACAAGTGATTTTTCTAGCGTTGACTCCAAAGCATTGTGAAAACCTGAGCACTGCTCATTTGCCGGTTGTTTGGGAGAAACACAACGATAATGAACAGAAGCAGTAGAGGTGTAGACATTAAAGCAAACAAAACACTTGTCACAAGTGGTGCTTCTATAACTGAAAAGGTTGATGAAGAATCCTTCGTGTATGAGTACATGATTTGTTAATTTCTCTCCTTGAATTATTTTGTACTCTCCGTTTTCACCAAAAGTGCGAAACAGGCAAACAGGTTAGCTTATCTTTTGCTTTCTCAATCTCAACGAGCATAAGCATTGCATTTCTTCAACGCGTACACGCGTTGTAAGTTTCATATAAGTAATTCATAGTTTTCAAACAGAAAGCTTATATTTAAGCAGGAAAAACGGGCTACACCCTTAACTCCATTCGCTAAACAAACTTCCGCCTTTCCTTATTCTATCCCAAAAAGCTTAAAGAGCTCTCCTGAGAAACATTCAACTTTGATGAAGCACACATTCTTCTTGAAAAAGAGAAAAACTCTCAAAAAATCAAGAGTCAGGCATGTACACACATACAATCCAAAAATGTAAAACGGTTTGGTCGGACAAACCAGTATAGAGTAAACATGGTATACTTTAATATTTTAATGAGAAACGGAAGCAAGTGAACAAAAACGAAAAACTGTAAAGTCAGCACCATTTGTTGGCACAAAAATCGAAATGATCTGTGAAGCATTCTCTCTGTAAATACGCAAAAAAAATCCCTCTAAATTCCACTTGTTAGCTTTTCCCCTCTTGTTTTCACTTTCTTCCAGTCAAGTAGTCAGAAGAGGAAGCATTGGCTCGGCAGAGTCAGTGGCGGTGAAGAAGAAGAAGATGATGTGAGAGATATTTTTCCACTAGTAAGCATGTTCATCTTCTTTATCGTTATGTATGGTCATGCATGCATGCATTTTTTTCACTGAGCTACAATATTATATTCCCTTGCTTGATCCCTTTTATGTTCATAATCTTGCGTCTCTTCCTTGCATTATGGGGTTTCTCTTCTCCCGAAAAAAGCTCTCCTTTATCACATCCATTCCCTTCATATAAAAGTTCTCATAATATATTTTACGATGGGTCGGGTCATACACATATATTCCGTTTTTCTACCTACAGGCTTCGTCATCGTCACATATACGACAAGACATCACATTTGACTTAACTTGATTCACTCGACCTCTAAATTGAGTTTAAAAAAGTGATGATGCTGCTGTGAGCAAAAAAGGAGAATTTTCATGCTGACTCAACGAATAAAATAACTACCAATGATATCTTACACACATACCAAATTTTCGTTCATCCTCATCATTCCACACAACCACAAGCAAGAAGCTCGCTGGTGGAATTACAAATAACACTGTGTAAAAAATCATGTCGACTTGCTGCCTCCTTTCGTCCTATCATCATTGACATGGAAAAATACGCCATAACCACTGATAAAACATCCTTTTTGGATAATACACATCATCTTCATATATGATGACATGGAATATTGCACATATAGACAACGACAACGTGATCATCAGAGATTGGAACATGTAGTCTCCTCATAATAAAATCATTTCAGAAGAGCGAGTAAAAGAACAAAAAAAATATTTCAAACACGAACAAAGTCCAAGTCAGCGGCAATTTCCTCTAATTTCCCGTTTGTCTTTTAAACAAAAACTTTGTTCCGTGCCAACTACTCTAGGAGCTCTACTACCTCTTGTTTAGCTTCTAATAAGATAATGGCACAATGCACCGAATATGTATGCCAAACATGCCGATGCGGTGCCCATCCTTTCTTCTTATAAAATGTCGTCAATTTTCCGACTAATTTTTAGTCTGAGCACAAGCTTCCCCTTTTCCCAACGAGTGTGCTTGCTCAATTCAACTCTTTTACATGCTGCGTGAAAAACACTGAAACTTGGGTTTCTCCCCTGTCACCTATTTCATATTTTTGCTAAAATACGAATACAACCCGGTGCTTTTTCTTTGCTCAAAAGTACCTTTAGATTTTTATGACTTGGTGCCGCTACAGAGACATACGTATGCAATAGGAATACAATGAAATATTTATGTTGATGCATTATGAATGATATGGTGCATTTTTCTAAAAAGGAAATTTTGTGATAGCGGAGAGGGATCAGTGTGCTCCACAGTTAAAGTGAACCCTGCACTGTACAATACCCGTATGCAATATGCATGATATATGTTTTTTGGCAAAAAGTCCTGATTTCTGATTCTGATTTCCTTCAAAATGCAAACGAGAAAAAAGGTTGAGACCCAGCTCCATTAATCCTTCCCTTTATTCTACAAAACAGGAGCGGAAACGGGAAATGGAATTGGCAAAAACAAGATTTCTTATTCTTTTCTCTACTTTGAAGCACATCTTGTCCTGTCTCTTTTCTACTTTCCATTTCAAATCCCTAGCCCAACTTCCTTTTAAATTTTCAAGTTCATGAAGTATAACTACGCAGCATACGTTTGGGAATGGGAAAGAAAAGGATAAGATACGCAGGGTGTCAATCAAACTGTGATATATATTTTACGCTCTTCCTTCTTCCCTGGCTTTTCAGCTTGCCTCAATGTGTTTCCAAATCCATCAATCCTATACACTTTTTTAATTTCTTAAAAATGTGGACCGCAACTGGGAGCCGCGATACAACACAAAAGTATAGGGCTATCCTTTTAAAAGATAGAGTCTAATATTAAGAATTGGATTTGCGCTGGAGAGGAAAGGCCGAATAAAAAATTGTGGTTTCGGTTCTTCGGCGGCTTGGCTACTTTTTTTTCTCCGAAAATTCGGGTCACACATGGAGAAAATGGAATACACAACACAAAACATTGCAAAGTGAAAGCGAGGGCACATGCAAAGCATAACCTTTCCGTGTATGCATGAATATGCATACCAGGAAAAACTATCTGCATGTGGTGGGTCTGGCTCTAGATATATTTTGTACACTGACTGGGACTGACACCACCACTGCCACCATCGGCGTCTTACAAATATGTACATACACCATGTAATAATACATGTATGTGTGTTTTCCCCATTTAAACGAAATTTCCTGGCGTTGGATGGAAATAGGCTTTAAAAACTTTAGGGAGCAACATTATTTTTCAACTACTTTTTCCCATACGGATATAGATATAGATGAGACGGCTGTAATTTTGCTGAGTTTGCTGGAAGCCGCAAGCTTTCGCTAAAACTCCATCCAAGCGCTCTGCTGCGCTGTTTCCCTTTCTGTGTATCATCTCATGTTTTATAGGATTTCTTGCGGTTTTTTCTTCTCGAATCAAGCAAGAATAGGAAAACTTCATGAACATGAAAAAACATCTTCGTTTTTTCCAATGTTGGAGAGTGAACAGAACATAACCTACTCTACAACTCCTCCCTTAATGCCGCAGCCGAAGAGTGGAGGGTCTCCATCATTGACAATGAATTATATCGCATCACGAAGGAGCATGATGGAAAATCCTCTCCTTCTTTTTTTGTGCAAACTACAAAAACCTATTCGACAACAACTTTTGACGCAGCACAAAGGCTAGCAGCTAGCGATCCAAAGCTAACTTCTTTTGGTGGTAGTGATTATTGGAGAAAAGTTTGTAGGATATGATGCCGATTAGATGCATAGGAACCTGACATTGTCATCATTCCTCTCAATTTTCATGGAATGAGATTATACATTCTTTCATCATGAAACACTCAGTCCCAATTTAAGTCTTGAGGTGTGGACGTGCTAGAGCCAGAGAGAAAGAAAAACGAAAGAGTGAAAAAGAAACTTTGTACTTTTTGCATAGAGAGAAAGCCTTGCCGAATTACACAAAGTGCTACAAGGTTCTTTTCACGGGAAATGAAACTAATTCCGTGTGCTCCACAAGAAAAACGGTTGAGCGTATGGACTCGATATATATTTGGGGGAGAGGTGGAGTAGTCATTGTGAATAGAGGAGAGAGAAGAAAAAATAAAAAGTTTTTGCATTGTAACTGCTCTGCTCTCACTCAAACTAACTCATGCAACCCTGCAATCACGAGCAATTTTCACCGACCAAAAAAGAGAGAAGAAAACGATTTTCACGATGAGTGATTCCAAATTGCATGGCTGAACTTGTCTGTTCTCTCCCCTTTACTTTAGTACATACATAGTTGATATACGCAGTTCTATTTATTACTCACAAACTCAAAAAATAGGTTTTGATTAAATCGATCGGTCTCTTTCTGGATCATCACCGTTCTCTCTCATAAACTGTTTGTTATCGCATCGCATCGCGTATCATTGATTTTTCCACCTCTACTTTCATCCAACCACTACCACCTTATTCAGAAACTCATCATTATTATTGTTGTTGAGAGCTGCCACCAGGCGCACTTCATCATCATCAACGCTTTGCTGCTGATATGTATTACTAACAACCTCATACTCTTTTCCTGGAGCACTGTGAGATTCCATGCTTTACTCCTCGTTGCGTTCTGCTCACTCAATGTGATTTTAATGAAAACATTTTTTGACATGAGAAACAAGTGAAAGCATGAATGAACTTATTTTCTGGTTGAAGAAAAAATGCACGCAGAGCACATGCAATGGATCTATTGAGCACATGTAAACCATCACGATCATCATCATCAACATCGTTGTCGTTATTATGAAAGCCATCATCATCCATGCTCACTCAAACATGGTTTGAAAGCCTCTCCTAGCTAGAATTGCTTATTTTCTCCCGTGCAAAGCACAATGCTTTCCCTGTCTAGATGTTTATTACTCCTACACACTATCACCGCCACCGACAAGCTCTTCATAGAAACCATCCATGCCATCATCACGCATCGATTCATTAAATCAAAACAGTACATGTACTTCAACCCGCCACTACACTCGTAGCTGGTGTTCATGGTTGACTGATGAAAGCGTGTGTACCGTACCGTATAGCATGTACAACAACTTTCTTTCGACTGCATATACTTATTGTACAGTAATAAAAAGCTAAAAAAAAGTATCTACATATTTATCCCCACTCATTCACCCGTTTTGAGTGGGTTCGTGTTGTGTCCAAAAAAAATTGTGAAGCAAGCGAAAGAACCGGATGTACGCTGAATTAGGTTAAATAACCATAGTCAACTTTTTTACTCAACCAAACTGCAGATTTGAGAGGGCTCAATAAAAGCTGTGAATCTATTTACTTTCTTTCGCATGCTTTCATTTTTTTCCAAGCACAAACGTAATGGTTATGATCCCATAAAAATGCCATTCTTTTCAAGCTCAAGGTGAGTAATAATTATTTGAAGCAAATTTCCTTTTTTCTTTTTTAATACTTCATTTTCTCTGACGCAGACTCACACTCGGGCCGACGTGGTCTATAGAGCGATCAACGTCATTCAGTTCATTACCAATGCCAGCTGCTGTGTAAAAAATCTGCCATGAGGAAAAACTTAAAAATCCTTCCCAAGTAGACTTGTGAGGCAAGCTTTCCAAAAAAAATAATATACTCAACACCTTGTTTTTTAGAGGAGGAAACAGGATGATGAGAAAAAGAAAGCAGCCAACCAGTCAAAATTCATCTTATCTTAATCTTAGCCTACCCGCATATAGCTATATACTCCACTCTAAGATGATGATCATGATGATGATGAGTATGTGAAGTAAAGTAACGATAAGCTGGTTTAAGTGTAGTACTTTTTTGACAGAGACAAATAGGAAGAGAAAAAAGTACCTAGTAAAACTTGCTCAGCAGCATCATGATCATCACTGTCTTTTTTAAAAGAAGACAACACTCGACTACTGCTTTCTTTGCTTGCTTTCACCACCCATTTAGTGGGATTCCACTTACACAACACACCTGTAATTCTGGTGACGGGTGTGCTAACTGGTTCGTGTGAACTCATTACCTTTATGAGAGTTGTTGAGTTCTCCTCTCACCCTAAACGGCATCATCATCATTCTCGTCAATAGCATCTTGCAAGCGGAGAAAAGATTACAGTCGGATGGTTCAGGTGTGTGAGTTTAATGCGCCGTGAAAAACAGATTTTGTGAGAATGGCAGCCAAAATAAAATATATTTTTTAATTAGTACACCAGAATAAAGAGCTCCAGGCTGGCATTTACACATTGAACCCAGCACAGGTTTGAGAGCAAGGAAAAAACTAATATTTGTAAAAGCATCCATATATTTATTAGTCTGCCATATGTACATATCTCCCATTTTTTGTGGGGAATATCCCGAAAACGAGGACAGGAATCTGAAGGAAGGTAGATGAGCTAAGGGAGTATTTCGGAGAAAAGCACAAACCAAAATGGTTTCTTTAGGTAAAACAATAAGTGGTTTGTGCAAACACAGAAAATAAAACCAGGGAAAAAGGACACTTGAGAATTTCACTCGTTTCGCTTTCCTTTTGATGACTTGGGTTTACCTGTGCCAAAGCACTTTTTGTAACTCTGGCTTCAAATAAAAAATGGGACGGTGTGTGCTTTTCTTGTAAAAAATCGCACAGGAGGAAAGAATCGGGAAAAGAAGGCAAAAAAGCAGAAATAATCCCAAAATAGCCAAAAATGTCAAGCATCATAAATAGAAGACGTCGTGGAGTACGTTTCTCCGTATCATTGTACAAAACCCAGAAAAATCAAAGACATAACATGACATTGCTTCACAACAGAGAATTGGTGACTGGAGAGTAGACAGCAAACAAAGAAGAGAGAGAAAAAAAAGTCGACATTTCTTTACCGATTTGTTTCCTAGTTGTTTCACATAACATGGAAGGTAAGCATGAGTTCCCACATGGGCTGATACATTGTCTTGATTTCTCTCCAGGTCAAAGTATGGTCCTGGGTACAGACCAGTCAGCTCCACACGTCCAGGCCCTATGATAGTTCCAAGAAGAAAAACAATCAAAAAATTATGACGAAATTCGCCCAAAAAGACAAAACTCCGTTAGGCACTACATTTTTGTAACCTTATGATACTTTTCTGTATCTGTATTATTTGTCTCATCCTTGAAAAATTACTTGTCAGCAATACAAACACCAAAGGAATATTTACAGAAAAAATATGAAAGGCTATGGTAGCAGAAAAGTTTCCCTTTTTCTGTGCCGCGACGACTCGTGACACCACAGATGCGAATCCTGATCTAGACTACCACAAAAAATGGGAGACTTATAATTTACGAATACGTATAAACTCTATATTATATAAGTACACTAGTATATGACGTTAGAAACATAATGTAACTATCCAGGACTTTTCTCTTTTGGGCGTCCCAAAAAAAATTGCGAAATTTCTTATGTCCTAACACTCGAGCGTAGCCCTAGCCTACACTTTTCTCCTCCCTCAAGGCCTACACAAAACTCTTTGTGCTCCAGTTTCCGACTTATTTGCTCAGACACAATTTTTTACTGCTCGCTTATTTCTTTCTTGGAAAATGTTTCATGCACTTTCATTTCACACCACATGCTGCTGTGGGGTGAGTCAAATCTACGGCATGAAACTCATATTTTTTACTATTTTCCGTTTTTGTGCAGTGGATACATTGTGCGAGCAAAATAATGCAAAGTATTTCCTGCTCCAGTCAGCCAAGTAATAATCCCATCATGTGATCCATACATCACACCTTTTCTGCACGAATACGATTGCATTCTTTTATTTCTTTGGAGGGGTGTCTCCGCCTTTTCCTTGTGCTTCCAGTTTTTTTTACAATACAATAAAAACGGCAAAAATGTATGCATATATGCATGTTACTATATATTTGGTTTGGTTGCACATATTTTCTGCATCATCACACGAGTGTATAATCGCTTTAACAAACTTTTCTGACAGCTACAACGAAATGTGTCGTGTAGACGTACGTTTCTACACACGTTTCATATTTGAGTCTGTCTTGTCTACACGAAACGCTGCTGCAGTTTGAGAAAACACACAAACACACACTCTCATAAAACTGACTGAATTATGTTAGGCAAGGCACAAGTGTCACACTCCCTCGGAAGTCAGTGTTGCTGCCTACACAGGGTATTAAAATTTGTATGAATATGCACTATGCATATGACATGCTTTTCTGCAATGAAAATTGCTCTTGCACGCTTGTTACTCTAATTTGACATTGGGCTGAAGATGGATCAATATCACTTTATAAATCGAAAATTGCTTGTTTATTATTTCCCCGACCATACTTTCATTTTTCGGCTCATTGCGCCGTTCTATCGAGCGTTAAACTTAAGATGGGCACTGGGCACATTACATTGGAGTCGTCTATGTATGAATTAAGTACTTTAATACAATTTTATTAATAGCAATAATGTCGTAAACATCAACTTGTATTGTTAGGAACTTGACTTGGGCATGTTTTACTGGCAATTGGGTTGTGACAACTGTCAAATTATTTTGATAATTGATAGCACCATGTTCTGACAAACGAGAAGAGTCTATATAGATTCTCTTGTGTAGTTCCAATTTTCAATGCAAGCCATGTTAGATTTTATTTCAAAACATGTAGCAATAATTGTATGGAGATTTTCGCCGATTGTCTAAAGCATGGAGTTCAATTTTACTTTATTAAAAAATCATGATAATGATAGACCGTTTAACAAGTAGACTACTGTCTGGCTTTTGTATGCATAGACATAGGATATGTTTATGGATAAAACAAACGGATGTTTTTGTGTTTGAGTTGCTTAAGTTAAAATGACTTGTGCTTTATGTACAAAGGGAAGAGCCGATATTGGCTTTTGCATATATTTTAGGCATTAGAGGAATCAATATTATTTGCTTGCAAAAGTCAGTTGAAGTTGCGGATGGCACGTTTTGTCCGTGTAAATCAAATTCCTTCGTTTCCAGTGCACCACACACCGCTCTGCATATTTTAGCAAAACAAACACATTCATTCCCTAAGTCAGAATGGGTTGTACGCGTCACGTCACGCACACACACATGCACATAATGCATAAATATCTTATCATCGTGTACAGCAGATAATGGGTAGGCAAAAGCATCAAGTCGTAGTCATTGTTAACGACTGGACAGACGTGAAATTATGTGATGTCTCAACACGATAAAAAATTGCTGCTTAGAGGAAGTAATCGCGTAAACAAGAATTATTTCTCTCGTTTACTCTACAAATGCATGTCATGCCTTGCTCCGGTTGGTTGCTACACATTTGTTTTGCACTTTATCTTCTTCCAACCAAGTAGGAAGCCGCTGTTCATGTCCACGCACAACATTTCGAAGAGAATGCATCAGCCCAGTAATTTACCCATCACATCATCCACTACTATAGACCCAAATGAACGGGACTAAAGAAACGAAAAACCAGACTGACATTAGCACACCCCATTTCACCTCCATTTATAATTTCTCCTCCGTCCACGTATGGATTTGTACTTTGTTGCATCACCGGCCCAAAGCGGTTCTTTACTGCAAAATAATGGATTTGATCTACTGCTCCACAACTGCGGCTCAAAGTAGTAAATGCTCTTATTCCAGCCGAACCCATCCCAATGAATGAGTATATTCCCGAGAGAAATAAAGCAGGTCAAATTGGGCATAATACCTGCGGTCCAAGAAAACCTTTTCTTTCTCATATGTCGTGAGAAACTTTTATTTATTTTGCTAAAGCTTCACCGCCCCCTCATTTTCAAAGTGGATGTGGACTTTATATATATCATCGCAGTTTACCATACATACTGGAATTAGTTTTAATATCAGCTAACTAGTAGTGCTCAGGTAGCCTATGAAAAACAAAATATTATAGTTTACTAGAGTTACAAAGTATCATGTCCAGTAGTTATGTTTAGTAGCGGAGGGAAAAGAGGACAACCGGATGAATGGAAGCCTTAGGACCATTTTTTTATGTGGAACAACTAGCAAATCCTCTCCATCCAACCCTTATAATGCATTCATAAGATGCTTAGTTACACAAGACTGCCTTCTTTCATGTCCAGTTCCATTTCCACACACATTGTTGTGCAAACTATAGAGGACATTTTGTGTGTCCATTTTTTGAGATCTAGTGAACTAGATACATATAGTCATAATAATTACCTCTGGAAGTTATTGTACATTCAACCATGATGATGAAACATGGCCCGAGTCGATATCGGCTTAACGATTTTTCTTTTATTCCTTCTGTGTGTATTATTGATCTTTCACTCATCCGTGAAAAAAGAACAAAAAAAGCATTTCCCCCAAAGTCTTTTTATTTCTTATCCCCGATATGGAAATGGATGTGGCAAAAACAGTGAAAAAAGGATTTTTGCTTGTGGAAAGTTTGCTACTCCAATTTTTTTTCTTCTCAAATGCAACATGGGAAAAAATAACCTGGAAAGCAGAAACTGGACTATGGGAGGAGGTCTTTTCTCATGGCAGATTCTTATCAGGGATTCATATGGATATAAAGAACGGGAAAGGGAGAAAGAGGGCGGCTTAAAAAAGGCTGTCTTGACGAGAGTTTTTTATTCTCTTTCTTCCTCAGAGGAACTTAATTCTCTCTGGACAGATCAAGGCAGTAGTGGTCTCTCTCAGTATCCAGCTGCTCTTGTAGTACACAACTACATGTCCAGTATTATGTTGTTGATGGCTTGCTTCCTATTTTTTTTCTCCTTATTCTTCCACCCAATGCATAATGTATGTAATAGGCAAAGTTTATATATATTTTCTGGTTCTCATGCCATGTACCACTTTTTTGGTGTGGTTAACGACCAATAGAGAGTGGAGACTTGACGAAGAAAATGGACTGGCTTTTTATTCCATTCCAAGCAATAAGGTTTCCCTTCTCCCTTTACGCAATAATACCAACTAGAAAATGTGTTTAAATAAAGTGAAATCACTTTAGGCCGCTTCGTCTCCACTGTTGATTTAATATTGTTATTGTCCTTGGTTGGTTCACGGAGAAAATACATGGCAAGCATTGGAACAAGAGCTCTGACTTTTTTGTTTTGTACGGAGTATGTGAGCGCATTGCATTTTATGAGAATGAACATGGTAATAATCATGATGATGATGATGGTGATTCTGGCAAAATAGGCATTTATTTTTTCTATCCTAGCTTTCCCTCTGCTTCAAGAAATACATAAGGAGAGACGACAAAACTGTGAATGAGTGCTTAAGACAGGCGACAGCAAATACGCTAGTAGTGACTCGATACCCCAAAAATATCGTGCAATAAGACAATGTACGTAGTAGTAGTGCTGTACTACTTTATTTCCTAAGTTGACTTGAAAGAAAATGGCTATACACATGTGATTATTATTATCCAAAAGTTTTCCAGTCACCATTTGGTATCTTAATAAAAAATAGGACACTCCTCGTTTTTCTGCAATTCTGCTTTCTGTCTGTAAAATGGTTGAGCAGTTTTTGCCATTCCCGTTTCCTCGGGGGAGCTAATGAAGAGAGAAAATCTGTAGGAGGGTTGTAAATTAAGAGTTGCAAAAAGCTGCCAAAAAATGTGGAGGAGCTGACGATGCAGCAAAAAATTTATGTACGGGCACGACCAAAGGATGACGTTTTAGTAGTAGGGTGATGTGATGAAATGAAATCACTACACAACTTGTACACGCTCTACCTTCTCCTCCCCTTGTCCTTTTCTTGTGTCTACAAAAGGAGCAAGAGTTTACTCAAGCTTAAAGGCGTTTTCCCCTGGAATCAGGTAGAGTAGAGTAGGAAGAGTAGCATAAAAAAAGTTTTCCTTTTTGCACTTGTTTCTTCCTGTTGGTTTGTGTCTCTGTTGGGAAAATTTATTTTCAAGTTTTGTATCACTTCCTTTTATGTGCACAACTAGATTCGAGACTTGAGACTACTAACCTATCTACCTACATACATTTTTGGTGCGGTCCACTCAACTCCATCGCCGTGGAGAAAAGGATTGGATTGGACTTTCACTTTGGAGCTGGACTGGATGGACCATCAACCATCACCGTGGAAAGGAATGGAAGGGGAAAACAAAGTGATGGGTGAGAGAAGGGTAGGCACGTTTCACTTGAAGTGGATACACTTGATCTCTTATTTACACAAGTTTTGCCACAACGTGCTCAACCTAAATCTTCTCCCATGTCCCTATTGTTTGTTTCTTACACAACTCAACACAAAAGTTTTGTTAAAAAACAACTTTCTCTTCTGGACAATAAGCAGAACTACATGGTGTGCTGAAACGGATATAATAATAAAATATAGAACGGGGGTCTTAAGTAAATTGCTGTCATGTCAGTCAGTGAACAACACAATAACTGGTGAAAATTATAGATAATTAGTGAGCTTGCATGCTCCTACTCAAACGCCACTGCCACTAGCACTCTCCTCCTCAGCACACTCTCAACACATTAAAACCAAAGACAGGTGTATATTACAAACGCTATTATTGGCATTATGTATTTTCGCTTCTAAAATCCGGCGCCGGAATACAATGCGACATCGTCCACAGCACACCACACCAGACTATCATCAACATCATCATCATTTTGACAAGCTTAATTCGAGTGCAAAACAAAGTCGATGGAATGAAAGGGGTATATAATTGATCGTTGTCCTCGTCATAATCATCCTATTATCCTTGGTTTTGGGAATGAGAGCGAGTTAATTAGTTTTCCCCATTATCACCTCAGCATGACGCTCCGCCAACAGCTTATTGTGTTCCTCAACTTATCTACGTTTATATACTTATCCTCACAGACAAAGTAAGTATGTTAAGTTGAGTAAGCAAAGAAGACGGAGTAACTCAATTGATTTTGATGATCCATTCACGTCAATTGCACATTGTGAGTGTGAGAGAGAACGGGAAGGAGTTTCACCGAGTCGAGCCAAAAGCGGATGTCGACGTCGACGGACAGATGACGGAGAGGAGCAAGGAGGAAGATGAAATAGCTGCAATATTGTGTTACAAATGTCAACAACAGATTTTCCCATTGTACAACTTAATTCCACTTTTCTGAGAGAGACGATGAGAGGAGAGAGAAACTGTGTGTGTACTTTATATATCATAATCACCTCACTCTCACTCTACTTCTATTACCTCCTCCTTTTTCATCCTCCTTCCTTTTCTCCATTCTCATAATCTCAGCCACTTTCCTCCAACTCCGAAGAAGAGTGAAAGCAGGCTTAAATGGGTAATAAAACGAAACCTTTTTGTTGTGAAAATGTGTGTACTTCACCAAAAAAGTAATAAGAAACGGTTCAAGAACTCCGTTTTATTACTAGTTGGGCCTCCTCCGCACACAAACAACGTTCATGGAACAAAATCACTTTTCTCCTTCTCTCTCTCTCTCTTTCAAGCGCCTATCAAACATCCTCATCAAACATCATTTTACAAAGGCATCAAACGCAGAAAATGCTCTGGGTTGATGATGGTGATAATATCACCTTAGATTTACTTGTGCACAAAGCAAACACTCTCATCTCTACCTCTGTAATTATGTGTGAGCGAAAAATAAAACGGGAATTCAAGTTGGAGTGGATGATGTCAAGTGAATTTTGGGATATTAACTCGCACTCTCGAGTCACATGTAATAACATGGCAGGCACGAACAAGTGGAGGTTAAGAAGTTGGTTGAGCAGTGCGTTGTAAATACATACCTAGTTAAAAAAAAGTTAAGCGTGAACGGGAGAGAAAGTTCTTTCACTGCTTATTGCAAATTTTCTCTAGTTACAGAAAAACGGAACAAGATCGTGACTAAAAAATTCCATGAATGTATATGAATGTTCCTTGAGGCTGTCTCATATCCGTCTAGCTAGAAAGGAGTAGACATTTTGCTACGAAAAGTATCTTGTTTGCTATTTTTACAAAAAAATACATCCTATCTTCCCAGAACTGGACTTCCTACTTAAAAGTGCACTGCTCCCCAGTTTTGTACACATATGTATGAAAAAATGAGTCTCAGGAGGGCATCTTGATGAGAGAACGAAATGGCTATGCCGCAAAAGAAAAAAAAACAGTTTTAGCTATAGCACGTCCATGTTTACCTCATTCACCTCTCAACGGCTGCTCCTCTATATAAAATGCACTTGATGATGATGAGGATGAGGATGGCATAGTTAAAAGCATGGAGAAAAAGTCAAGTGCTCATCTTGTCACCTTTTGTATATCTTAAGATTGTCTTGAGAAAAACGAAACTAAGACTGTTGGCGTTGGCTCCTGCTGGAAAAGGCAATGAAACTTTAAAAAGTTTTTCTCTGGAGTCTCAAACAGGAGGCTCACGTACAGTTTTCTCATGGCTGTTGCAACACATCTAATGTATACTAGTATAGTGCTGCGTGTTGGTGGTGGCCAAAAAGTCTTATCTTCTTTCTCTATCAACATCATCATCATCAACATCACGTGCCCTGGTTTTTGGTTTTACACTCACGGAAATATCTACACGGAGAAGGAGAGAGGAAGTCTTTCTTGGAGGAAGTCGTCGGGCTGCTCTTTCTGTGGTAAAATGTGTGCGGCTAGAGAGTCTTCTTCTTCTTAGCCGGAATATCTATTTATCTCGTTCTCTCTGGGTCTCTGCTTCGTCTCCTCTGATCTTGTGCCCTTTTCCAAGAGAGCGAGAGATAACACGCTTTGTGCAAAACTTATTTCCTTCTTTTCTGAATGCAGCTAACGATACCTCTCCCCCTTCCTCTTGCTAACACTACTATTACTCTTACGGTTCTCTTATAAACTCCGTCTTAAACGAGCTTTGGAAACAGTGGCTGCTGCGCTCCATGCTCGTGGAATTTTAGACGAGGTAATCTACCGCACGTTATCAACCCGAGCTCAGTGCCAATAATAAATGTCATCTTATTTTTTGTCTCAACCTCTACCACACCACCATCCGGGTAGAGATGATGATGATGATTATCATCATCATGTTTTAACAAGCTTGTTTCTGCACCATATTATGTAATTCCAATATTATCCATCCCTGCAGATGCACCAAATGTCTATACTACCGATCATGTAAAATATTGTTGACAGAACGAGTGAGCCTGCCTGTCATCATCATCATCATCGTCCCCAGATTGGAAAGGAGATATGGAATACGGAAAGAGAATAGGTGACAACATACACACCAAGTTCGACACTAATGCTCCAACTTTCTTCGGCTCCTCAAGATTTATCGATGGAACGGCACGTTGGAGCAGCAATACTAATATTAAAATGAACCATCCATCATACATGATAATCATGTTGTTGATATGAATAAAAAAAAAGGGGAGTCAGTCCTCTTCACATATTCCAAATAGAATTTTTAAGCAATTCTCAACGGCACTGTCAAAGCCGTTAGCAGTAATGTTTAACATCAT
>JAQGAP010000184.1:0-53854 GCA_034697805.1 Orchesella bifasciata
GTGGATGCTGTCATGTTTTCAATGTTTTGACTAACAAAGGTCAAGGTAGGAGTAATGTAGAATTATGATTGTAGTATTATTGCACTACACTCATCAGTAGCTTCATTTTGATATGCTGCGTGCTATGGTTTGCTCTTAAAAAGAAATTTGACATTGACCTTTGACCTATTAGGTCATTACGATTTTGCTCATCTCCGAACTTAAGAAACCTATTGACCTAAAGTGTTGATTAGTGAAAACAGAAATTAAAAAATTTAAACCGTGTGGACGCTATCGTCTGGATAAACAGACTACACACAGACGCCATAGACATAATCAATACATGCTGTCCTGTATTCGACAGAGCACGTAATAAAGTATATCCTCAAAGTCTTTCTTGTGACATTCTGCTATGCAAATAATTTTCAATCAATTTCAATTTCGAGACCAACCTTTCTGCTAATGTGACAGAAACTGGCGGTGTCAAACGCAGCTTATTGCCTTGTTGGGAAACGATTCGCTTAAGTTAGAACAAATTAAAAGGTTGATCACATCGCTAATCTTGTCAATTTTTAAAAGTTTACTGCTCATTGTGACCTTCGAATTAAGGAGTTTTCCAAATAAACTTCAACTTACGTCGTTACTATTTTTGTGATAAAAATGGTTGAACTTTTTGGAGAGCTCATTTTCTGCTAAATTGAGAAAAAATGATGGAATCAAGAAATAAAATAACTCAAAATGGTGTGTGTGTTTATGATGGTTTTCAATGCTTGTGTGACTTTAGCAGATCTTCTTCAATCGCAATATTAATTGCCTATTTGAGACCTTTTATCAGGTTCCTGACTTCTGACCTTAAGGGCCCCCTCGTGGCCTCCAGGCCCGTTGGGCCCGTGTGCGGCGCACACTCACCCTACTTCTCCGCCCCTGTGATGGTGGCTATGAATGAGTAATCTAGCTATTTTCAGATGTAATGAGGAAGAACAGTTTAGGTATACTAATATTTACGTATACTGAAACAAACCGTCGAGATCGGGGTTATTCGAATATTTATTTAGTTTTTTATTGAAAAGACAAGTTGGTGATGGATTATAGAAAGCCCAACTCTAGAACTGTAGAATAGAAACATCAATGCCAGAATGGAGATATAGTACCTGCGGAATGACTGTAGAAAACGCAGTGAATTCGCATTAAGAGAAAGGAACGAAAAAGCAAAATTCATAAATATCCAAATGATCCTGCTAATTTAATTTAATAACATTTAATTAACAATTATCTTTTACTTTTAAGGGTTCTAGCAGAATTTTCACTGGAGGTAAACCTGGGGCTTTGTTCGCTCTATTCTTTTATTTTTAGTTTTTAAAAGCTGTGGAACAACTACGAATAACTCATTGGCACTCATTCTGTACCACTGCATCAATGTATGGCAATTGGGTGTGGAATTAAAAAACCTAAATATCTCAATTACCAGAAATAAAAGACTCTGGAGAAAACCAGAAGGCTTTAAGAAGCCGTCAGAAATTAAGTTTACAGGAGCGATATCAAAGACTAACGAAAAAGGAATAATTTTTATTCCATAACTCAAGCGATGACAGAATAATATTGATATTGCAAACGATTACCTAAACAATTTGCGCAAATAAGCTCACAGTATGTAATTATTAAGATTTCAATCAGTGACAACAAAACTTCTGTCAGGTTGTATATTCTACTAATTTTTCATATCCTATTTCTACTATTGCATTTTCTACAGTTATTCCGTGGGTAATATATGTCCATTCTGCATTAATATTTCTATAGTGTTTCCGTTCTGCAGTTTGACTTTTTATAATCTCTCTGGCACCCGAAAGTACAATAAAATCCGTGTAAAAACCAAGGAAACCTTTCATCGGGAACATCAATGTTTATAAATATTTTAAACTGATAGTGTTTTGCAACTTGGGTTTGAGTTTGGAACTATACTAGATTATTTTTCTCATATATTTGTCTAAGAAGGACAGTATGGCATTGTTTTATTGTAGTTTTGCTTATTCATAAGTGTCTGCAATGCTAAAAGGCAAAATTGACTAAAGTTTCCGAAACGGGGCCGATTTTTATCTTGGTTGTACCCCCCAGTTTTAAAACCGTGGTTGCGGGCCTGACTGCGTCGACACTGCAATTAATTTGTCAACGAATATTCTTTTAATCTTTTAATAAGTTTCTAGTCATACATTTTTTTTGTAGCATTTGATTAAGGTTAGTTGAATAATAGTGTGATACGTAACTTAGGCTGCGTAGTACAATAAAAAAATAACTTGGCATTGCACTGCACTGTTTAAAGAAAACTTTTCGTCAAATTTAGACAAAGAGAATAAGCATTTTTGCAACATTTTTGCAACATTTGCAATGCAATATTTTAGGCAACGACTTAACAGGTTAACTAAATTTATCATATTATCTAGTTTTTACAAAATTCAAACGAATTCTATTCATACGATCGGAGATGAAAAGTGGTTGATTTTGTATTATATGTGTTGACTTTATTGACAACTTATCCGGGCGTGATATTTTAAATAACAGTACTTACATATTTTGGTTTCAGTTTTTAGTATACACTGTTTTGCAGTGGAATTTTTAGGTTTGAAAGGATTACACGGGATTATTTACAGGATACTTACTCAAATTATAACACAAACTAACATAGCTATACAAACACAGCACGAAAAATGTAATCTTTTGCAGCAATGACATTAACATGGAAACTAGCATTTTTCTTTTCCAAGCTTTTTTCCAGACGTTGTGATAAACTGCAAAGATTAGCATGGCCATTAAATTCAGCGTGAAATTCTGCATCGATAGGTACTTATTTCGATGGGAACCGGCTTGGGCCCAGTGAATTCCTGAAAGAAGTGATGTTCTTTAGCTTTTGAAAGAGTTTGTAGAGTTCGAAATTTTTTAGCTTCATTTGTTTGAGGTACTTACATGCAGAACTTCTAACAAATTATCTAATAATCATGTTTTAATGCTAATAAAGTAATTATTGATGTCTTTTAGAAACAGCATTTTGTTGTCAAAAAACTATTTTACGCAATTAATTGAACCCATCTGCACAAAAAGTACGGGATCATGAATGGGTCTTAAGCATTACGTGGCACAGTGGCACCGCCACGGCACTTGTTACCTATTATATGCTCTTATGAAACCGGACCGGAAAATACAAAATTTTACTTACAGCAAATGCGCTTAATTTGTCCGGTGGAATCTTGTAGGATCCTAATATTTATAATAATCCTTTTATTTCATGTGGGATCCTAAATGTGCACCTAAAATTTTTACTTAGGCAGTCCTATGAAAGCTTACTGATAACGGATACTACAGGGTGTTTTTTTAAAGTGAACACATTTTGACGCTACTGAAAACGAGTGCTTTCTTTTAGAAGGATCAGAAACCAATGCACCATTCTAATCAAGTGAGTCTGCTCTTCATTTTCCGCTGTCGGTCGTTTTATTTAGTGAAACCATGCCTCCACACATTTCACCGGAAGTGGAATCGCTCATTTTGGAACTTTCCAACAGTAACTGCGCTCAAAAAGCTATAATTTAAACATTAAAGAAGCACGGAATTCACGCGTCGAGGACCGCAATCTACTATACAGTTCATTGCGATGGAAAGACAAGGGCTGCGCATGCTTTTGGAGCCACCACACCACCCAGGAATCGAATCAAGAAAAAGCGCAAATCTGCCGTGATCAGGAAAGTCGACCTTTTCACTAAGAAAGAAAGTTCATGACATGGCTAAAATGTGTAAAATTTCTCCCTATACAGTTCTGAGAAACATTTATAAAGATTTGGGGGGAAAACCTTCAAAAAACCTGCCGTTCATGCGTCGAAGACGGTCATCGGGCAAACCGGAAGTCAAACTGTAAGAGCCTCTACGAAGAGCATCTGGAGGGTGGAAAGAGTTAGGTAGTCGTCACACTAGACGTGAAAAAGTTTTCTTGAATGACTGCAACGGGTCTGGAAAAATCTGCCATGCAAAGCAAAAATCTGCGGTGAAGAACTTTGTGGTTGAGAAAAAAGAAAAGTTTAGTAAAAAATTTATGGTGGTGGTTGCTTTGTATGGGCGAGGAGTACTTCCAATGTTTTGAGTTCCACCAAACGTCAAAATCAATGTTCAATATTACATTGAGCACGTTTGGAAACCCATAGTCGAGATCCACAACCCAAAGCTTTATGGAGAGGACGCCTACAAAGTATTTGTACACCACGACGCTGCCCCATTCCACACCGCTCGTTTAATTACTGCTTGCGCCAAGGAGGTCATAGAAAAATTTGAAAGAACATCATTCCCAAGGAGAAAACACCTGTAAAAAGCCCAGACGCAAGTTCAATGTACTTCTTTAGCCTACGATGTTTAAAAAAACGACTTCTAAAACGGAAAAAAAAACCCTGGATGGGCTCTGGAAAGTACTGACGTTTGGGGTAAAGTAACCCCAGAAATGGCCCAAAACGTCATGGATTCATGGAAAAGAAGATTTTGTCTTATAAATATGAAGTCTGGCGATCACATTGAAAACTGTAAAATTATTCATAAGCGTAAATTGTAGAAATTGTGGCCAAATTAAAATGTGTTCACTTAAAAAAAACACCCTTTATATTCAAAATAATTCAATTAAATATTGTGAAGAAGTATATTGTGTAAATGGATTCATGGAAATCTCTAAATTGCGTGAGCATGATGATTGTGTGGTGAAAACATATTTCTGTTTTCCTTTGTGATTGGACATTATAACCGATAGGACTTGCTGTGTTAAATAAATAATCAAAAAAATTGAACACAGCAACTAGGATGACTATGTGTAATACAAGTCTGAAAATAATTGCAATTGCCGACATCGACGGGAACGAATAAATGGATTATGAAAACGAATATTAGGGGAACTCATGTATTAGTAAAAAATATGAGTTTCCACACGGACATCGTCAAAACAATATTTAAAATTCAACTGACATGATAATTTTGTCTAAACGCTTTACCGACTTGGGGTTCATCGTCCAGTAATGAATATTTTAGCACATTGCAATCAAATGTTGAGCAAGAGTTGCGTTAGGAAAATACTAAAATTTTAATGAGCAATTTTATGAAGCACTACCCAGATACTTCCATGTTTGTCTTCTGACAACTAAATAGAAAGGGGCATTTAGTTCCTTTCATCTGACGTGGAAGCTGGTACGCTCTAGCATTGCTCCCGTAAAGACGGAGAAAACACTTCAATTTCATTTCAGTTGGTAAAACATTAGAACAAAAGTAAAGTATAGTTTTGACAAATACGTTTTTGACCAGGAGTATCTAATATTTTTTCATATGTCTATTCAATGCACGATTAAAAACATCCAGATGATGAGTAAAGAAAGTAAAAAGTAATATTTCATGTTACATGACCGTGTTGGGTATGCATTTTTGTCATCATTCAGAGTCTAGACAGCTCCATCGTTTTTCTGACAATATTTTAACCCGGAAAATTGCGTTTACAGCAGCTGTAATAGCTGTATTGCTAAAATGATGGCACAAAAATTCATACCCCAAACGGTCCTGTGAAATGACACGAAATGGTTCATTTTACGAATTTTTGCAGCTTTTCTACTCTCGCAATGACCAGATATTGCAAAAAAGTTTCCAATTGAGCCTTTAGTCATGTTTTCAATAACAATTTATTGGTTTACGGGAACTTTATCTTTAAAACGGGTTTTTCGGTTCAAATATGACCATTTATAACGATTTGGATTGTTGTGGCTATCATCGCATTATTATTGCAGTATTTTCTTCCGGACCCCGGCTTGCTCCCCATTTTATTGCAATCCCCTAACGTTGAATCTTCGGAGAAGCGACAACACATAAATATTTCTCTTTAATGACAAACACAAACATGTCTTTTCGATTAGTTTTGTCAAAACCATATCTTAATGTTCCAATCCTATCACAATTATACTCCCAAGTATTGCGTATTTCTATAACTATTTCCTTATTGCGCGTCAAATAGATTGAGCCATGTGTTGTCGCGACAAATAATCTAGTATTTGGCTATGAAACCTACTGACCTAAAACCACTTTGCGAAAAATACTATAATAGTGATGAGCTTTATACTCATTTCGGTCATAATTCGGACGCTGACGGAGAAAAAGGATACGTATTAGAATTGTCTACAGAGGAGAAAATAAGTCAGAGTGTATTGCAACAGTCTTAATAGAACACTGCATAAAAATGCTTGCTTCGAACCTTAAATTATTCCTAAAGTGTACCAACGCGGCATCCAAGTTTGGAAGTCTACCAGTTCGGTGGGATTCTAAAATTGGCAAAGTCGTCTCACTTTCAACGAAGGAATTGCGGATGCTCAAATTCAAAACATGCCTATATTTGTTTGGAGTATTGGTTTTTGTATTGCAGATTGTTGTAGTGCATTATTACAACTTGGTGAACGAAATTTTTGTGGAAACGTTTTTTGAAAAAGTTGGGCTTACTACTCTGATTGGTTGTTCGTTTTATGTCATGGATTGTCACCGGATTGGTTCGACTTTTGGCTTATGCATCAACTGATATTTGGAGTTTGAAAAAAAAACTAGGTTAGCTTAGATATCTTATCCATCGCATAATTTTTCTATGTAATTTTGACAAGTTTTATCTTCATTTCAGATAAAAATACTAAAAGGCCAGCTCACCGCATCGAAAAGCTAAACCTAATATTCGCACATTTTATGTATTATGTTGGCCTTTTCCTCCCATTCCTTTACCTTACCTTTACAATTCCAAAGGTAGCCATCCTAAGCTTTTGAAAAACAGTTATATAACACTTTCCCGGCTAATTTTACATTAATATAATACTTAAATTCACGTTTAAGCTACTTTATTTACCATTTTGTAAAAAGTTTATTTATTTTTGTCCAACGTGATTCGTTAATTTTATAAAAAACGAAACGTCCCCTCCAACTGGCCATAAAAATTCACAATTGTTTTGCACGAGTGGATGCGCCACACTTTTTTCTACCTAGTAAACACGGTTTGTTGTTATTAAATTCATGCAACAGATCCTCAGAGACGTTTAAACTTGACCGAAACAGAAATTTACTTATTTTTGTCCATCAGTGTATTTGATTGGGTGGTTCTTCATGGATATACTAAAAGCATATATTAAGATTTATAATAAAAGTAAAAACTAATAATATTTTTTGTTACATATGTGCGATTTCATCTTTATTACCTCGGGTAACATTCGCCTAAAGCGGAGCAGCTGTAGTCCTGTGGACAAGCCACCTCTCTATAAAGGCTTTGGTCTGGGCTTCTGCTCTCAGTCCAGTCAAGAGCCACAAAAAATAAAAAGGCTAGATCACAGTAATGACTCCTGCTTTGCTAATCGTCCTTGGCTCTGTGTTAGTACAGGGGACGTAGCATTGTCTCTGTTGTTCACGAGGGAGGAGGCTATTGTAATGCTCCCTTCAGTGTTTCCCTTCACTTTAGGATGAAATGTGCATGTATTGTGCAAAAATAAGGTGAGACTGCAATATTTCTAAAATAGGAATGCAAGCAGCTGTGGGCTTCATAAGTTCCCATCCTTAATATACATACATACATACAACATTCGCCTAATTTGCTCAACAGACAATTGAGGGCCAATTGGAATCTTCACAGAGGCAAATTGGATTGGACCATGCAACCTCTTCAATTTATCGACGTGTGCATTTAATTCTTCAACAGCTGCGAGCAAAGGCAACTTATTTTTTGAGGAGCAGCCGGCATTTCTTCGGAGTAAAGGAAGCAATCCTCTATTAAAACCCAAGCTCTGTCATGCGTACCAAAAAATTGAACATCCACCTTATTCTCCTTGATTCTGATTGCTTTGCCCGGCCAAAATGGTAACCCCCTTTTCTTTGCCCAAACCAAAATATGCGGACGTTTCTGTACATTTAAAAAAATACAAGTTTACAAAAATACAATTCAAAAGCCACCAAAGTATTTTCGAAGCAAAACGCTACACAGAATTACTTACGCAAGCTTCTACAAACCAATTCTCTGGCTTCTCATGAGCATTTGTGTAGCAATCTGGACAAATATCAATTTTTGACAATTGTCGCATGCATTCATCGAGTAACTTCTCCGCTATCTGTGAGTACGATGATGAATCTGGGGGTATCAAAGATACTATATTAATATTAAGCTTTTCTCACTACTACCTCATTCAATATTATTGCTCGTTACTTGTATTGTAAACAATAGAGTTGTGCCAAATCCACTTCACATCAGCAAGAAATTCATATATTGACCTATATTGGCGATTACTGATCTTCATTTCCATAGTTCCAATATCCATTGGATAGACAATGTATTGAAAGTAATCATCAATCTCATTTGCACCTACCGGATGACAAAATGGACCTACCTACAGAAACAAAATTAGTCACTTGATATTTGACTTAAAACTTGAAAGCTTCAGGGTTTTCATACCAAAATAATAAATGAAGTACTTAAACCTTGTATTTGTCTCATTTGCAAACAAATTTTATTCAGGAGGCTTATTATTTGCACCTTGTTTACTTACTTCATTGCATCAGAACTACAGAAAAAAATTAATAATTTCTTTTATTAAAACAACATAATTTCTATAATTTAAGCATAAAGTGGATTTAAAAAAAATATATCAATAATGTATGTAAATACCCGAAACTTTCAGCATTCTTTATCACGAAGCATTCCGGACATGAAAGGTATCTGTATTTACATATTTTAGAAAATCCAAAGTCATGCACTCTGCGTGGTAAGGTAGGACAACAAGTATAATTCCATCATGTTCCCTCTTCTTTGTGGCACGACCAACAGTACGAGTCTGGTGTGGTTACAGGAAATGATGGTCTTTCCGATTGAGTACAAACAACCGAATCAGCTTTTTCGCCATCAACAACAGCTCCGGCAGCAGAAGATCCCTCATCAACGGAAGTTGCAGTGGTTTCTGATAATCCATCTTCCAAAACATCAGAACTCTTTACAGTGGTCACATCCTGAACGCGTAGCTAAAGGTAACTCTGTAGCATAACTCTGAGATTCATCTTGTTGATCCCCAGCAGGTTGGCTAACAATCACCCTTTCAGTTGAGCTTTCCATCATGGATTTCTGAGAAGTAACAGGTACATTTTACCCTTGTTGGTCAGATGAAATCTGGTCGTCTCCGTGTGCAGCAAATGGCTTATCTTGAGAAGGCAACTCAATACTTGATGATGAAGGTTGTGCAGAGCTAATTAGTAAATTCGTAAAAACATATCCACATATAATTTTGGCATGAATTGGGCTCCCTTGAAGCTCTGTTATAAATTGCATAATATATATATAATCGTTAAAACTTACGAGTTTACGTTTACAACTTTACGGTTACGACGCAGATGAGGGCTTTTGAGGTGCCGTTGCAGCTTGTAATGAAATAAAAAACACTTCCCACACTGCTCACATTTGTGGTTTTTGGAAGGACTTCTATGCAGACGTAAATGCACTACTACTGGACAAGCTCTTCCCACACTCTTTGCATTCAACACGTGTTTGTGAACTGCCACACTTCCGTTTATGTCCCTTAAGTGAGCATTCTGACTTATAAGAACGCTTACACTTGTCACAAACGTGTTTTTGCCCCTCTGTATGGACATTTTCATGTCTAGCCAAATTAGATTTGGTGGAGAAGGTTCAAGAACAAACATAACACTTAAACGGCCAAACTTAACACTTAACGCTAAACACTTAAACAAAAGCCATACTGTAAATCTGGTTTGGGTATTTTACCCATTGCTAGAACAAAGTGTTTTGTGAGAAAGCAAAACAAACAAGCAACATCGACTCCACATCAACACAGGCGACTGACAGCGGACAAATGTACTCACAACACATCAAAAATCTTTCACAAAACGGACGTGTGAGTCTTCGATACATACACATGGCCGGAGCTGCTCAGCCACCGGTGTATTGTGGCTTGGTAGCCAATGGCATGCGGCTTTGAACATCTCTGCACACAACAAAGTAGAAAGCTGAACGGCTTCGGATTTGGTAGGGTGGCATGTACATTGAGAGTCTCATTGAGATTAGAAATATTGATAGGTATATTATGAATGCACATAGAGGAGGAGCGCGTGGCGCAACGTGCAAGGTTCAGCCCTGCGTTGCGGTGTGTCCGAATGGGAGCAGGTTCAATTCCTCGCTCGGGGCGGGTTTGTTCTCCAACTTTTCATTGCGTTATTAATATCATGTTGCATTTCGGTTGGAGTTTTTTCCCTGTCCCACACATCCTCCTGCGAGCATTGCACCTAATGGCTCATAGTTAGTAAAAAGGATTGTTAAAGTTTGATATTGTCTGACAATAAAGATGAGATGGCTGCGGCCGCTAATCGTCCACTAAACTTTTCTTTTTTTTATTATGAATGCACATTGTATGCAAGTCCGTATTGTATTGACCCTAGCCACCTTTTACACCATCACACGACCCTTGTCAAATGACCCCTTGTCACTGTCAGAAGTTGACAGTTTAATTTAATCTGTAAAAATGTTGACTCTTATATATACCTTGTTTCTCCTCATTATAAGCAGTGTGAGTGTGGATGATAACAACAAAGGTAATGTCTAAATTCCATTCCTCTTTCAGGACTCTCGTTGTTTCTATATTCATATATTATTACAAGAGGTCTTATACAAAATGGCGAACCATTACAACAACTTTTAACAAAAATAACCATATAGGAGACTTGATAGTGACTCTCTTCTAGATGTTGTTGTTCTTCAAACTGGTTTATTCGTAATGTTAGCGAGGTTCCATCCTTGTTGTCTACAACTTTCTATTCTTTGATTGACACTTAATTAAATGGTTTTTCTGGTACAAGGTTATCAACGATTATTGCTAAAGTTGTCGCGTCTGGTTTTGATTTCAAGTAATAGTTAACCAGCCACCCTCATTACACCCTTATGTCTGTAAAAGCTTTTATTTCTTTTTATTATAAGCGGTATTCATAAGCCCTCGACCCTGTCTTTCATTAGTCAGTTTACCTTCATCCTCGCCTTCGTTAACATCCCTCTTCTTCAAGAAGGATCCATCTGGCTGTCCCATGTAAGCTCAATTGTCTTGATTTAGTAGGGCCCTTTAACTAATCATTGCATCTGTACTTAGGTGTGCCTTTCAGGTGTTAGTGCTAGCGCTGTAAAATATCTTGTTTATTTCGTTAGGATGTAGGAAGTATATATGTGGTATCGCGGTGATTAAATTCTAATATAGGTCTCTCTATTGGTGGGGATAAGCCGTTTTGCTTGCAGTAGGCTCCATCATAAAATCGGTAACGTGAATTAATTCCCTTGAGGTTGTTTTCCCGAAGAGCAGTAAGACTTTAAGCCATCTCTTCAAAACTCCTAGTGACACTAGGTTAGACATAGGTTGATTTAGTAACAAGCTTTGTTGATATTTCTCTTCACTATCACCCATATCATCACTCAGTAAATAGTGTTCTTCAGTCAGGCAAAAATAAAACCGAACAAGAATCCATTTTCTATTTTTCTCAAGCTAGTTTTATAATAAATGAAGCAATTTGATTAAAGCTTTCGTAACGTAATAGCTAAAAGGAATCTTCAGTTTTCTCGAACTTGTCTGAGTGCATCATTTCATAATTATTACTCAAAGAATTGATTTTGCGCCATGCATTGCAAAATGACGCCAAAAAATTAACCGAACAAAAATGTTTCTCGTGAAATTACGGACTGTAGAGTTTAAAATGTAACTATATAAATGTAATATTAGTCGGAATACTGTTATATAACTGTGTTTCAACAAATTAGTATGGCTACCTTTGGAATTGTGAAGAGTAGGAGGACCTTGATGAGTATGCTCACCAAGCCATCTAGGCAACAACTCAATATCCCACTGAGAAATGAAATTTTAAGGTTTTCGTTTGTGTGGTACAGAAAAATATGAGGAATCACAATCGAAACACAATTTATCAAATTAGACTCGGAATCTTGGTTGTAACCCCAAGAAAACGCTCGAATTGGCAACTCCATCACCAAATTTTACGGGGTTTGCATTCCAGTTTTGGCCATAATATTCGACATAGTACAGGTAGAATAGCCATCGTATGCTTAAAAGAACGCCCTGGCTTTGGGAAGCATAAATACACTGATTTCAAAAGGTCAAAGAACGGAGTTTGCAATCTGTAGACCACGCAACAACTGAATTACTTCATATCCTTGAGACTCTAATTCGACCCCTGTTCCTCCCGAGGTGTTGCGAAAGGAAATTTAGTGTCCACGGCCTGATTCATGTTCATGTTAAAAAAGATAGAAACATGCCATTCACACATGCTGGAAATGTTTTTTTGCTAAGAGTAGTGCTGCTACAGGTATTTATTATCTGTGGGGTAAAGATTTAAGCCTCACGAATATGAAGCTGGTCAGTAGGTGCGTGGTCTACAGATTGTAAAATGTGTTGTGTGGCCACTTGAAACTAGTAAATATGTCCATCAAAGTCATGGCTTTCGTTTAAGCATATACTAGCTATTCTACCTGCACTATTTTGAATATTAAGGCCAAAACTGTAATGCAACCCCTTTAAAGTTGGGTGACGGAGTCGCCAATTTGAGCGCTTTGTTGGGTGTTGCAACTCAGATTCGGAATTTTTTTGACAAATGGTGTTTCGTTTTGTGATTCCTCATATTTTTGTGTACTAAAGAAACAAATAACTCTGGAATTTCATTACTCAGTGTGATTTTAAGTTCTTGCATTCATGCCTTTGTTTGCATCTTCATCACTGTCTTTCTACTCTTCATAATTCCAAAGGTAGCCATACTAAGTTGTTGAAACCCAGTTATTTAACACTTTTCCGGCTAACATTACATTTACATAGTTACATTTTAAACTCTACCCTTCGTAATTTCCCGAAAACCATTTTTGTTCGGTTAATTTTTTGGCGTCATTTTGTGATGCTTGGTGCAAAATAAATTTTTTGAGTAGTGGCTAGGAAACAATGCATCCAGACAAGTTCAATATACCTGCGTATTGATTTGTAGCTATAGTGTAATGAAAGTTTCAAACAAATTGCTTTATTTATTAACAAACTAGCTTGAAAAAACTAGAAAGCGCAATCTTGTTCGGTTTTATTTTTGGCTAACTGTACATGTTAACAAAATTTAACACAAAACATGGAAAAACGATTATTGAAGAAATGAATAGTACGCAGAACACATGGGTTTAGTCTGGTTTGTCATGCAAAATGATCATTTCATTTATTCAATAGAGGTATGGTTCTGCAAAATATTTCCCTCCATACCACCAGGTATGCAAGCATATTACTGGCTAAATGAATGCATGTAATATCAACCTTAATCTTTTGAGCTGGGACTTTTCCATTCCTTTCAAAATTTTACTTGAAATATTCCCCTCTGCTGACAATCAAGTTAACTTGAGACCCCAATCTAATCTCAAACGAAATGTGTATGCCTAATTTAATAAAAACAAACACGCAGGTTCATTTATATTAATAACAAATAAGCAGAAAATTTTCGTAATAAATGCAAATGGAACACACGGCTGTGGTGTCACTCACATTGAATAAACATTTTTTGCTTGAGCTCTGCTTTTTCTTATCATACAAGTTCGCTTCGTTTGGAATAACTAAGGTTAAACGAGCACGAGTATATTTCAGTGAGTTTGAGGAAGGACATGAAATTACGTCTTGGAATAAAAAATTTGATTATTCACATAGATTGATTACATAGTAGTAATATGAATGTGTTGAATTTCTTATGAAACGCATACGTCTATCTGACGATCAATGTTTATTGATACGACGTCGTTTCTTCACTACAAACCGGCTGATATTTCACCCAAATCAACATGTTGCTGAATAACTGCGTCGTGACATGATTGATAAACGCTTTTACAGACTAAGTTTACAAATATTTGGTAAATCTTTGACTTATATTTATTATTGAAGTATTTAATTTATGTTGTTTGAATTTACTTAATGTGTTTACTATGCTTTCTATCGAAACACAGCTATAATGTTTTCGTCACAAAATGAAAGAAACTCATGAGAAACTCATAAATTAAAATTCCCCCCTAACATAAAAAATCAACAAGTACAACAAGGAAATTTGGCAAGTTAATTAACTTCCACGACTGAAAATAATCCACTTGTAAATATATCACCATCGATTGAAGTCGTACTTCACTCTGGGATTAAATGTCGTACATGCACTCCATTATAGACACATGATTATGTTGGTGCGAATTTGTAAATCATTACACATTGACTTTAAAGGGCTGTTTCGGATGTAAAACGTTTTGACGAATACGATGCAGCTATTAAAAGTGCTTAAAACCTTGTAATTTTTATGTAGGCTTTGTTTAATGCGATAGTACCTTAAGTTTTTCACAAATCATTTTCTGAGGATATTATGTTAGTCTTTGCCCTTTAGCCGCTATGATACTATTAAACTGGGTCATTTTTGCTGCAGAATGGCAATTTTTTAAAGAGAACCTAGTAGCGAGGCTATAGAATTTAAACTTAAACCCTTCAAAAATATCAATCTTCAACACCAGATTTTTCTTGTTGCCTTACTTACTCAAAAAGGACTCGACCGTGAAGCATTTAATGGAAACCTACTAGTAACGAATGGAAAACCCTAAAAAAATTTCTATTTGAAGATTTTATATTTTGTGGCACTAGTTGATAAGATATATCAGTCTGAATTTCAATAGCCGAACTACAAGGTGCTCCTTAACGAAAATTGCCATTCGGTAGCAAAAACGATACAGTTCAATAGTATCGTTGCAGCGAAGGGGCATGTACAGGCAGAATCTCATCAGAAAAAGATTTCTGAAAAAAGTGTCCAAAAATCAAGGAACTGTCTCGAAAAAGTAAGCCTACATCAAAATGATTAAGTATTTTAACATTTTCAATAGCTGCATCGTATTCTTCACAACCTTTTACATCAGAAACGGCTCTTAGAATTTAATTTGCAATGTTTTGCAAAGTCACACCAAACCTCTGTCCACAATAGAGTTCAACGACATTGTGGGATCACTAAAGAATTGCTGAGAAAACATTATTTTTATTCATGTAATTATCTATCTCCAATAATAAAGATTTATTCGTCTATCAATGTTGCAATTAGCAGCCCTGAAATTAAAGGAGTAATCAAACTCCTACTGAAATGAAATAAGATCTTTTTTGTTATAACTTTTTGAAAGCTCAAAATACATACCCAGGCGTCTTCCAGGCACTTCCAAACCTCAACTTTGTCAGCACAGGCAATGTGTTTTGTTTCTGTAACTGAAAATATTAATAAAAAGTTCGTAAAACCACAAACAAAAGTGTTTTTGTACACCATACAGCCATTTACACACCGATAAAATTTTTGAAACCTAAATCTGAATGACCTGCATTCAAACTAATTATGTATGTATTTAGTTTAAACTGTATAAACTACTTTAAATAGCCTAAATTAACCATTATTGATAATGATAACGGGCAGTCAAAAATTAAACCGTACTAATGTTGCTGCACATGGAGATCATTCGATTTGCAATTTTCTTTGCGCTTTCATGTTCCTGAGAGGAAAAAAATACCGAACTCAGATACAGTATCATCTCATCCTTGTCCTTCAGTTCCAAACCGTCAGTGTTGGATTTTATTTTAGTTATGAATATTTCTTCAAGCATACATCTTTGAAAACAATCTTCTGTGGTTGTCATGTCCTATATATGACACGAAATTTGAATGGCATTAAAAAATTTTAATACTATACTATTTTCTTACATTCGAACCTTAAACAGCATGCAATATTCAGTCGCATACAACATCCTTCCTTGACCAAATTTCCAATCATTGGTCTCGTTAACATATCCAGGGTGGCACCTCAGGTCTGGCCATTGTGTTTCTTCACAAAGTGTCTAAAAGATAATTTATAAGTCGATTATAAGAGGCAGTCGTGTATGTTAAGAAGAATATGTGTAGTTTTCGGCTCAAATTTTAAAATGTAGTTACGTTTGACGCAAGAAACCAAAGTAGTAAAACGCTTCTTAGGTTTCCTAACATGGTTTACTACAAATTTCTGACGACTGGGGTAAGTTTTTAACACACAAACTTGCAGTATAGCTGAAGGTAAACTGAATGTCAGACAGAATAGTCTTTAGAACTAACAGATATGATTGCAGAAGAATGTTGTATAGACATAATTACTCATTATTTTCGTGAATCAGTTTAAATGGGCTATAAATGTGTAAAAGTGTGCTTGAGATTCAACTTTGCTTACGCGCATTTGGCGTTCATTTATATGCAATCAAATATGGTATTGGGATAATTAAGTTGAGATGGAATAAAGCTATATCGTCGAAAGGACCGCTTTAACAAGCGGAATATCAATTTACAAATTGATTGCCAAAGGCAATCAACATTTTTATTCTTTACTACCACCATTCTCAACTTCATTATTTGTTTTGTAACAGTACTGTATTTTGCATTGTATGTTGACAATGATGGAATAGATAGTGATTGCAAGTAGACGAAAATCTCAACAATCCGTACAATAAATGGAAAAAAAGTACTATACACTGGTGAATGAAAATTGCATTATGCTATGCAGGAAGAAAGTCATTTTTTTTAAATTCAACTTTCTAGCAGTAAAATGACATACATGATTGGCCTTTCAAATTCAAGTCTTACCCTAAATTTAAGCTACAACAACCATGTAAGTTAATGTATATATGCGTCAGAGTGTTTGCTGTCTGTTTGTAAAAGAATGAATCGAAATTTATTATTGCATAGACGAGATCACAAGGATTGGTAATAACTAATATCTACACAATAAATATTTTCCATGCAGGACTGAATTTGTTTCCGTAAACGTGTTTTCAAATGGAAATTTATAAATCTGGTTACTGGTCACTGGTTACTGTGCCCATGTGCAAAATTACGCTTTCCAAGTAACGTGTTGAAGTATGAATGAATGAGTGTCAGCCAGAAAGTCTGGATTTGTGGACTTTTGAAAAACATTCATTTATTCGAGTACTTGAAGGCAGATAAATATTTTGCAACAACAAAGCAGCTACAAAACACCATGTAGTTAGGTAGTTCGTATGAAATTTTGTAAATACAAATCCGTATTTAAAAAGTGAAAACATGTTGCACTATTTATTATAACATATGTATGAGGTGGTAGTAAACACAAAACTTGCAGGATTCAGAATTCTTGCATAATAATATTTCATTCAGAAAGTACATAATCTCACTCTCATACAGAAACATACATAAAACTTGGTTATAGGTAATTTTTAAAGCTGCGAGAATCCTTCTCCTGCAAATGAAAATGCATTACGTCAGGTCGGGTTCATTCTTTGTTCGGTCACCGTCACCCACAAGTAAATCATACACATTGCATTGCTTGCAGAACTTGAGCATGTAGCAAGAAATGGAAAGGGGCAACTTGCAAACAGACTCTCGGACAAGGTTTCAGCTGATTTTTGTTTGTTTCGCTTGCGTCAGCCTCTGTCTTGATGGACTGTTCTCTTTTTCTTGTCAATAAAAACATTCATTAATTATCCTAGAAACAAAACCATTAAGATGGAATCAGCTTCAAATTGCATATTTTGTACTAGTCAATGTACTTCAACCTTCACAATTGTTGATGGAAAGCCTGTGAAGTTAATTAAAAGTGAGTTTGAGACTGAAAATTTATTAGGAAATTGTGAAACTAGTGATAATTCAAATAGTGAAAGGAAGCTGAAAGTGATACTTATTCTCCGTAAAATTCTAAATATCGAGAAGGAGGCTTGCTCCAAGTTTCTTGAGGACTTTGAAGGGCAACTTTATAAGAAATTCTGGCTTTCAGTGTGCCCATCCTGTGATAAGTTAGTCAGTGAATTTAGGGAGAAATTAGGGAAAATTAGGAAACTGGAGAGAAGACTCAAAGGAATTAGAACGGCATTAACTGGATTTGTTCAGAATACTCAATCTTTTGATGGATTATATTCAGTTGAAAATGGCCCCATTTGGAATGAAATACGGAAGAAAATAGTGACTGGTTTGTTGCTACAATTTAGGACTAAATTAAAAATAAATGTTTCGGTTTAAATAAATCAATTTTTATTCAATAGATTTTGCAACAGAAGTCAACAAATGTTTACCATTGGAGGATCAGGCTGAACAAGATGATGATGATGATTCCATCCATTCACTTCAACAAGCTGGTGACTCAAACTTCGAAGTTTCAACTAAAGTGGAAGTGGATTACTCAAGTTCTGACGAAGATTTGAATGAGGATAATTTAACAATTGAAAATAATATAGAATCAGAACCTCAACAACAGGAAGTTAGCTCTCCACCTCCTAAGAAACGCAAACCCTACATCAAATGTGCAGAATGTGGTGACCTGTCATTCAGCCTGATCCGATTCAAACACCACTCGCAACTCCATAAACTCAACAAAGGAGTTGTTTGTCCGGACTGCGGATGGCGTTGTGGAAGCCTTCCCACCCACATTGCAAGCTGGCACCCTGGATCAGGAAGCAGGTTAACGATGGAAGAAAGGCTTGAAAATCGAGAAATCCGGGTTATGAAGATAACTGATGATGATGATAATCAAGAGAGGAATGTGGAAGAAGATACAGACGCTTATGAAATTGTAAAAAGAAAAGGTAAAAGGAGGCTCTATCGTTGCAAACTGTGTCCTGCTATCAACCCCAAATTGTCAGGAATTCTGAAGCACCTTGCCGGCCACAAGAACGGGATTCCGTGTGAAGAATGCGGCTGGATTGTGGAGAAAACAAGAATGGGATTCCACTTTGGACAAATTCATCGCAAAAAACTTCCAAAATTGAACAAAACTCCGAAGAAACCCGTTGCAACAAGGTTCAGACATCACTGCTCAGAATGCAAGGCGTCTTATTGGGACATGCAGAGCCTTCGGGATCACAAAAAATTACATGAAAGTGGGAAAGGAGTTGTTTGTGATGAGTGCGGATGCTTTGTGTCCAAATTGAAGACACACAAGCTCAGAAAACATGGACCAGGCACTGAAAAGAAGAGGGATGATGAACAAGAAGTAAATGTGGTGGTTTCCGAGGAGATTCCTTACTATTGTGATCATTGCCACATGATTTTCCCATTTTTGAGCAGGTTTCTTGTCCACCACAAGTGTTATCATGCAAATGAGCCTGTTTTGGATTGTGGCCAGTGCGAGAGTAAATTTGAAAGCAAGCAGCTGCTCAAACTCCACCTTGGGAGAGATCATGGGCAGATGGAGGAGATTCCAAAGGAGGAAAGTCAGCCACAACAATGCCAATGCTGCTTCGAGGAGTTCCAGTCGAAAATGAAGAGAGATTTGCATATTGCAAAGGATCATCAAGATAAATTGCTTAGCTGCAACGCTTGTAATGTTGCGTTCACAAGATTTTCCGACTATCAAACGCACATGGAAGCTACGGTAAGATAAACAATTTTTAAAACGAGTTGGAAGTATTTTAAAGTTGAAATTGTTTCATTTTGTGGATTTCAGCGTGCCCACGCCAACAAGAAAATGTTTGCTTGTGAGCTCTGTGGTAAAGCTTATAATAACAGTGGGCTACTCAAGGATCATCGTTTGCAGGAACATTACGAGGAGCTCGGTCTGGAACCCCATAGATGTTCATATTGTGGGAACGTACTCGCTAACAAAGCCTCCCTGGATAGACATATTCGATCTCAGCACACTAAACAATTCAAACTGACGTGTGAATACTGTGGAAAGGGTACGGAAATTTATTCATGTTCATTTAATTGATGCCTAAGAATTATATTTGATGGACTTTAATAACTTTTTTGTTTGGAATCGTAGGCTTCAACGCTCAACACCGGCTGCAGCAACATATTTCAGTAAGGCACAAGGAGGTTGACAATTGACAAGCTTGTTCTGGCAGAGTGTAGCTAGGAATTAAATCCAAATATGTTCTACAAACATTAGAAAATTAATTTATTAACTTTTATGCTATTTTTTATTCCATATGTAATGTGTTCATTATAGCATTTGTAATGAAAATGATTTCAATTTCCCTTGTCTTTGATAGAAGAGAATCTTTAACTAGAATGTTTGTTACATAAATCCTGGAAAAAGTAATATATAATAACTTAAATTAGTACGTCTTCCTGATTTTTTAAAAAATTTTGCAAAATTCCATTCTGCGAATTCAAAAACAAGCATCAAAACTTCTGAGTGTAATCGGTTTATTGAGCTCATCGTGGTTTGTTTCTACATAGCTCACAAGACACTTACACAAATCGTATCTAAGTACATGGATACAATTTTTTTTGCATTTGAATTTACAACACCTTTAGCTATAATAGATATACAGTAGGTAACATTGGAAACACGGATTTTTGTGCTAGAAAATAGCGCGTTTTAAAATAGAATGGGAGTTATAGGTCACATCAAGCTTTTCAAAACTGTATTCCTGCTTCGTTCATCCTTGTGATCAAACAAAGTAAGAAAAGCTATAGAAATTTTACCATACATTACAAAGCATTACCATACAAAAGAATGTGCATGAGTATTTTATTTCTGGTAAAATTACGCTATACGCTGAATTTCCGAGTAACATGTTGGACTATGAACGAAAAAATGAGTGTCAGGTCCGTGGTGAACTTTTGACCAACAACAAAACTTTTGAAGAATTTTGCTTCACAATTTCTGAAATTAGTAACTAAATGTGTTCCTTCTATGTTTGATTACTGTTTGCAAATGAATCTTTGTAATTGTAAGTCTTACTTTTTAAAAGACGCTTTTCAAATGGCAGAAAAACGTTGTACAGTTCCGCAAAAGCTTGTCGACGAATTACAACAACCCACTTTGTGAAAACAAAGATGGAAATACCATCAATGAACGTAAGATTCTCCAAAGTTACAATGATCGGAGCACCTTGCTCAGTGAAAAACTGATACCACATGAAAAGAACGTATATGGACAAGACGCACGTTTTCAAATACTCATATTTCACTTTGCCCCAGCTACAAACGGTTACATGTTGAGGAGAATCGAACGTTATAGGAATAGTCCCTAGTATTTCTTGCTCACGCACCTGGAGTCGTAGAAAATACAGTAAATTCTTGTGTTCATAATTTCAAACCGAACCTCGAATCTAATACCGTTGTTGCCAATTGCTTTATCTCGGTTGGTATGGTCAAATAAATTTTTCAATATAATTCGAGGTTTTTTGAAAGGCAATATTACGGATTGGAAATATTTTGTGTTCAGTTCCGGGTAAATAGTTGTTCTATGTGAAAAAATGCTTCAGGATATAATTTTTGTCCGAATTGTTTCATTAAAAATACATAATCTAAATATCATTGACAATATCAGTTTTCAAAACAAAGGGACTATGTTTTATTTATGGTGACGATAAGTAAAATCATGCCCATTTCCAATTAGTTCGCAAAGTAAGACACAAGCGTTTTTTACAAATGCACTAGATGAATTTAAAAAGTTTCTAAAGTTTGTTAATGATTATAAAAAGGAAATTAAGCTTCATAAACATAATATTTTTGAGTGTCATCATGCCATTATATTTCTTGCAAACACTAGCGTTCCAATTGCAATCAGTTACAAAATATTCTACCAGCTTTATTAAACTCGATCGATATGCAAATTTTATTCTGGCCCAAAAAGTTACTGATACTTAAGACCACATTGGTTAGGCCATATTGATTGGGATGAAAGGTTGGGGCAAAATGATACATTTGCGATTGCCAAGGAGAATTTTGTAGATATTTTAGAAAAATTGGAACAGTGTAATACTACTTGTAATTAAACTAAACACTCCACTCTGGTTTTGGATAGTTTTTCATTTAAATATCACGCAAATTGTTTCAATAAATTTTTATTATTTTTTATCAACTGCATTTCGATGTTTTTAAAATGTAAAAAAGTTGCACATTACTTCATTAAGAAAATCATAATAAAATGGAGTTTCTGTCATAATTCAGCCTCATTAAAACTCTGTGCTATGACCCTTTTTAGGTCATCAATAAACTGCTTTCAAACACGTAAACTTTATTTACTTTTTTGCAATCATTATATTCGTTTTAATTCCTTCAGTTCATTCATTAATATTTTATCATGTAATTGCCCTTCTGCCATTGGATCGGGTTGATGAGACTTCACAAAAAAGTCGTTACTAGTTTCTGCATAAGATCGTTTTTTATGATTCATCCCAACATTAACATTCTTTTTGAGAAGCTGGAGAGTGAATCTCCAGTCCGCATCACACTGCGCACTGCAACACTCTTTGCTTTCACGAGCAGGACAGAGAAGAAGTTTTTGAGTACCTTCCTGCGCTACATGAATTTCTTTTTTTATTGGAAGACTATTGCAGAAAAATACATTGCAAGCAACCGGTTTGAATTTGAGTCAAATAAAGCATTGCCAAAATTACATGCAATGTTCAAGGTTACCAAGTTATACACTACGTTATATAATAAATACTTTTTCCTTGCAATTGTATTGGAAGGTATTGATATTTTCTTATAGTTGATAGGTGTTTATCCGTTGCTCTATCTTTTACAACGTAGCATCTTCCAAACTAAATCAGAAGATCTTCCGCAGCATAATATTATGCTCATTTATGGCAGTAGTCGCGAGTCATCATCATCGCAAACATGATGTTGAGATCAGGTTCCTTCAAGTGGGCTGGGCACGTTCACATCAACCAACATAAAATTCTACTCATTCTCTTTACAATAGTTTTATCACTGCGTTTCGGCGAAACGGTCCGAACTCATATTTTATAATATTTTGTTTATTTTTACTTCTTATTTCTATTATATTGCTTTCTACCTCATCATGTGCTACTAGAGTTTACCAAGGGATTTCAACCTGAGTCGAGAGCATGTTGGTGTGAAGTTTGAACCACCATCCACCATTGAACAAAAATACCGGTACAAAAAAGAGAACCTGCAAGTAATCATCCCACTTATCGCCAGGAAATTTGGAACAATAGCGATTCGTGGAGCACCAACACTTCCAAAAGGTAAAATACATATCAGATCTCGCAACTATTTTAAAATACTAAAAATCTTTTTGTTTTAATATTTCATTTAATGTAGGTACTTCTTTAGAAGCTTTAAATGATAGTCTTTTGCTGATTCCAATTCTTGTCGCGGAACACAACCGAAATCATCCTCAAATATTTACCGAGTGCATAATGGCTTTCTACGAAAAACCAGGAAACACTGCAGGAGCTAAAACTGACATGAGTAGCATGGAAACTGCGAAATACGTTGCGGACTTTGCAAATGCAATTTACCCCGGCACTGTGAAAACTATTGCAAGGCAAGGAGAGTGGATTTTAGATTGGGACGACATTTCTAACAAATTGCAAGAAACTTCTAAATTCTTAAACCCAAGTTCTGGAAACGTTTCAAAAACTCGCTACAAATTAGCAGTGATTATGGAAAATTTTGACTGTAAGAAAATCCATGCCGTGTTGCTTCATTCATCAGAATTCACTTCCAATACTTTGGAATACGCGGATGCCGTTGTTCCACATATTTGGGATACCACAAAAACTGATAAGCTGAACCCTCATGAAAGGCATAATGTATTGGTTGCACAATTTGACGAGTGTGAAAAATCGTTGACAAAATTGAAACCAAAACGACTGGAGGTAATTCCTAGAGTTACTTGTAGTATGCCAAAAAATCGTGATTTTCTAGAGATTTCAATGTTTCTCCAATGCTGGCAACTGATGAGCAACTGGGCAAAAGAGAATAACAGAACAGTTCTTATGGATCATCCATTTGAGTATTTTCAAAGTTCTCCTGGTTGGTGGCGTATGACTACAGAAAACGTAAAATGGGTCAATGAGTCGTCGTTTCATGAGCGAGCTATAGGTAATGCTGTATATATATACTTTAATAAATGTTTGCCTTAAAAATTCTAAAAACCTGGGATTTCTCTGTGATTCTAGAGGACGTACCATGCCTAGAAGTGGGTGGTGAGACCGCCGCATATTTCGATCATCGAGTTCGCTACCAACAACACAAATCCTTTTATTCAGAAAATGAAATAGAGACAATGTTCCAGTTGGTATCTAGCCGATTTTCAACCATTTTTGTCACTAGTAATGCTACATACTTTAAATCAACTGAATCACGACGCACAACTTGGGTTGCAGAAGCTGTTGCGAAGTTCAATAAAGGGACTACAAACAACCCATCAATAAAGACGCTTAAAGTCTTCCTGACATTCTGCAGTAATAATCAAACCACAGAAAGTCAGCAAGACACGAAAAATAATGGCTGTGCAAATTTTCAATCGAGTTTGAAAGCAGCTCAATCGGCTAACGAAATACATCCAGACACAGTGTATTCTATCGTTTACGAAAAGTTTGAGGGGCCTCCTGAGAATGTAGCAGATGCAATGAAAACTTTGGCAAACGAAATGGATTTACAAAAAGAAAGCATTCAAATTGGAGCCATTCTGGACATGACTACTTGTGAGTTTGTGAGGAATGGGTTTCAGTTACTGAGTGAGTGGATTAATGGGCTAATCATAGATATAACTGGATCAATTGATTCATATTCAATGGATCAACATCCTGACTCTTCTCTCCGCAAACTTATTTCCAACTGGACGGATTGCAGAGAAAGTTTTGCTGCAGAATTTCCTGATGTAGAATTCCAGCTGGCTGTCGACTGTTCCAAGGTAGTTAAGCCAATGTCCTACAGCTCGGAAAGCATTGTTAGGTGCTGGCAGATCGTTAGTGAGTGGGGGCTCAAGAATCAAATAAAAGTAATTCTGCTACGTGCGTTTGACAAACATAAAGACTATCTAGATGACAAAGTTGGCTGGTGGAGACTGAGGAGCAAGTCAGAAGTTGACATAAAATTGTCATCTTTTGTTGAAGTAACTGAAGGTAAAAGTGACGTTTTTGCCATTGCTTTCTTGTTTTAGGTGATACTGAAATATTAATAATTAATTATATTATGTTTCGATTTACTTCAGATGTGGAATGGGATAATTCTATTTACTGCAGTCACCTTGCCAATCCAACAATGGCAACTCCAATTCAGGTCGACTGTGAAAGAAATAATATGTCCATATCCATTATATTGCCAATTTTATGTCTGGTGCTGATCTTGACTGCTCAGGGTGCGCTATTTGTGTATCTGCATGGGTGCAATTGGAAATACTTGAGGAGACATGTTTTGAATGACAGCCACGAGTTACATATAGTCGAAAACTAAACAAACGAACATTATAATATTTACGGCGGCAATTGATTACAGTAATTTCTTATTGTGTTTTTTGTTTGCAATTATACGGTTATCCTGATATTGATTTATATTTATGAAAATTAAAAACAAATAAAATATAAATTAACTCTGACAGTTTGTTTACTCCTGAAATTCTTTATAGATTTCTCATTTGATTGGCAAATTGGCTTTCGTAATTTTTAACACCGTGTAACCGCTTTTGTCTCCATTTTCGATGTGTGGGTTGATGAATAATGAGTAGGGTTACGGCAAGAAATAAAATAAAACGTAGAGAGTTCAAAATTCTGCCACAAAAAAGGTACGGTTACAATGAGTTGTAGTGTATCAGGTGTATTATGTTTTGGTCCCAAGACATTTATTATAGCGCATACATTACGCGATTTGTTCTTTGTAGAAATGTCTCACTTTGTTTTTGTATCGCAATTTTTTGAAGGATTGTGTTACACAATCGGAATACTAAAAACACGACGAAGAAAGTATTTATTCATTATATTAATGAAATACTATATTTTTATTTTTAAGTCAAACTAGGATTGCAATTAGTTTCAATTTAAACACTGAATTCATCACAGGTCACTTTCATGTCATCGTGTTCCTTTACATTATTTTTTTAAACGAAAAATGCGCTGGATGAGTCTTGCTTACAAACAAACAAGTGTGAAAGTACCAAATTAAAATGTTTAGTTTAAAGTTAGACCTCCTTCACAAAAGTTGCCAACTCTAATATGTAATGTTCACTTTGTATTTTTCCTTTATAACTTTATTATTGTATTTTGATAGTTCACAGATAATATTACTTACCTAAAGATTTATGTGAAATAAATTGAACTAGAAGTTCAACTAAATAATACTGTTACGTTAATACATTTGTCATACTTATTGAAGTAGTAATTATATTTGTGCTCACCTAACTTTCGTCACAACATAACTAGATGTTTCATTTATACATTGAAATGAATATTATACATATATTAACTCAATCTCCGAAAACACCTAATTGGTTAATTTATACTTTGGGATTACTAGCTAATAAGATTGCCAAGATTGTGATATTGAAGAATATATGTATGCAGATAAACGAAGTGATTGACTAGCGGCTATTTAAAAGATTAAAAGAATTTGTACTGTCAAACTGAGAGCAACATCGATACATTTAACAGGTGTCAACGCGTCCAGAAAGTTGTTTGAGCCAAGATTTATGCGGATGGGCCTACAAGAATTGTAAAATTTGCTCCAAAAAAACCGATTATACCTGACTTCAGTGCTGCCAAGAAGACGTCTTAGAACTTTAAACGTGTGATTATACTCCATATACACTCGAACCATGCCACCCAACAATACTATTAATGCTAGTGTACAATCAAGGAAAATAGCGCCACTAAACCCTAACGGGAATAAATTTTTGTACGTCCATTCAAATCGAATTAAACCAACCAAGCAAATAGGTTGACAGATTATTGAAATAAAAACCACAAGTACCAAGTTGTTTTTTTAGTATCCCGTTAGTCAACAACGCCAGAATTTGGATGGTTCTCAGCATCAAACAGTGTTGGCGAGCCAAAAATCCGTTCCGTTTCGATGTTGCGCATTTGAGGTAAGTTTGAAGACAAACTGTTAAACTGGATGGGCAGAGAATTTGGAGAACTGCAAGCACGTAGCAAATCATGCTACAACCAAAGTACCACATCCAGTGATTAACTAGAAAAATGAACAACCGAGCTCCGAATTTTAGCAAGTATTCGTCCTGCTGATTTTTCCAGCACTCAGGGAGGAGCCAGTAGCCAGCAATTGATGCTCTGCAAGGACTTGCCCAGTTGAGACCGTAAACATAGACGAATGGCCCATACATAACCAAAAAGTAGAACATGTATGCAAGGATTAGATTTAGTCTCTGAATAAGAGAAGCTGGCCCTTCATAGTTTTTTCCTGAAAATAAAATTGTTTACTAAAAAGTGACATAATATGTAATATATATTGAACTTTTTAATTACCTTTTTGATATGTTTTATAAAATTCCAAGTATCCGTTGATGCACAAACCCAGACTAGAAGCAGTTTGGTGACAGTCGCTGATAGCAACCGAAAACATGAACAGCCCAATCAACCCAATTCCAACTACAAATCGGTCTGTAAAGTTCGGTTCCTCCGTGGCGCAATAATGATTCGCTACAATGAACTGAAATATCACAACCAATGTTGCAAACGAATGTAGATGACCCTTTAGGGAGACATTGCTTAATTCCTTTTTCTGGAGTGAGACGACTTTACAATTTTCAGAATCCCATTTCACCGGTAGAGCTCCACATATTGATGCCAACCTTGATAGTTTTGACACTAATTTGAGATTCGTCGCAATCATTTTTCTTTGTTTAAGCTAGCAGTGTTTGTGCCTTTGTTCTCTTGTCAACAAAAACCCAAATGTCACCTGGTTTTGAGCTGCTTATATAACTAATGGCAAAAACAGAATAGTTCGTCCTTGTAGCCGTTATCAGTTGCTCATTTCTTATGTTATTTTTCCCCAGAGTGACTTAATCTCGTTTTAATGGGAAAGCCCTTCAAAAGAGGAGGATACATAAGTCATGTAAAATAGGCAGGGATTCAACAATTTTAATAAAAAGGAGACGCCCCTCAAGCTTTACGAGTATTTACGTCGTTTTGTTGCTTATTGGGTTAATTAAAAGCAGCACACCCACAAATATATGTAATTGTAAGATAGTTAAGCACGATAAGTATTTTCAATTTTCAGACTTAATAATAAATTTGCACACGGAAATATTGACTTGATACAATTGTACATGTATTCTAATTGCAGCATTGAACTGAAATTCAGGGGAAAAGATGATTTGTGGTAAATATTTCAGGATTGACTACAAAGTTTATAATATTTCCATCGCTTTCTTCGTAATCACTGACGCTTATTGCTTTTAAACCTGATTAAACTTTTCTTGGCACGGTGGTATTGCTACGACAACATGTTGAACGCGAAATTCGATTAAGGAAAATTTATGAGGATTGAAGAAGAACAATGAAGATTTAGTCATTTAGTAAACTAATTGTATGTTGGTTGTGGTTGTTCTTTGGAATAACGTTTCAGTGTTAGTAACTTTAATAAAGAGAGAAAACAGGTTTAAGCCATTAAATTAAAGGATACGACAAGAAATTTGACTTCTACCACATGATTACTTTAGGCAAATATTACAAGAAATGTGTGTTTACCCAAATTTTTAATTAAGCGGAACATTTAAGTTTATGCAAACATTACAAGAAATGTGTTTACTCAAACTATTAATTTAGTGCCATAATATTACTTAAGCAAACATTACAAGAAATGAGTGTTTACTACAACTGTTGATTTAGCGGAACAATAAAGTATATTTAAGCAGATCCAGACCATATATTTGAGGTTTTCAAAAGTTAACCAAAATATAACAAGACCAGATATTTGAGTTTTCAAAAGTTGACTTAACAAGAACATGACCAAAACATTTGCACACTTTCAGAAGTTTACTTAAAGATAAGAAGAACTGAATAACGCGTTTAGACATACATTTAGTTAATGAAAACAACAAACATGTATTTAAATAACGAAACAAATATCCACGTTCACTCAAAAGCTTAAAAACCGATACGCATGTTCTCTAAAAAAATTAAAGTCGTTAAAATCGGTTATCCGTGATCTAAAATGCAGCACTCCACCTCTTTAGAAAAAGTGGAATCTTATTTTAAAGGTGTAGACTGACGAACTTTCTTCAGCTAGCTCCGTTTTAGACTCTAAAAATTTGACAAAGGAGTTGTTGGTCCGGACACCAAGGAAAGAATCCAAAATTACTTGCACGCATTGAACAAACTAAACGAATTATTGCTGAATATAGAGTAATTTCTACTCATCCCAACAAGACAACTCTTCAAAATATAAATGAAAGTTTTTGATGATATGGAGCTGCAAAGAAAGAATAAAATACACATGCAAACAACAAGCAGCATCGCATAAAGTTCACGGTCTTTTAGCTGATGATAGAAACTGAGTTTTGTTGACGAAATGATGATGATATTCTGAGTTATCAATGTGGATAAAATGTAGAATTACCTACACGATCTGAATTGATGACACTTCTTCTAGAACAAAAACAAAACACCGTACTTTCCTACGTTTTGATAGTTGGGCTGCAGCCAACTTTCACAGACAACTAAGTGAGCATATATCCTTCTTACATTTACAATATAACCACTTCCCATCTGTGATCTCATAAAACAACATCAAAATGTTTGAGTGCCGTCATAATCCGTGTTGTTGTATTCCGTTGCGGACTGGAGTTATTATCATTGCAGTTTCAGAAATCGTAAATTTATTTATTTTGGACATTGTAAAAGTATTTCAACCAAAATGTTACCCGGTGTATTTGTTACCACAGGTTTGTGCCTTGGTTGTCATTTCACTCCTTGCTTTAGAACCGATCTATGACTACATTCAAACAACGGCTTTAGTTATTGATATTGGGCATCTGGTCCTGTGGATATTACACATCATTTTTGCCTCGTTACTTATAAATGGCGTCAGAAATGTAAGAAAAAATATAATTACAAAACACTTTGGTTAAATTAGTTTTTCAATTGGTGGGTTTTATGAGATGAAACTTTATTTATTTTTAGAAAAATTTATTGTTCTTCAAACTCTGGATAATTTTTCAAATATTTTCAATGCTTTTGGATATCTCCACTAAGATGGTTTTGATTTTCCTCACGTCAATTCATTACAGTGGAATAGAATTTTCGTTTGGGTATTTAGTAGCCATATATTTTGTTTATGTTGTGTATCGTTTATATGCTGAAACTCTCAATGATAAACTGGAAAATCTGTAAAAATAGCTGCATTATTATTGAATAAAATTAAACTTTTATGCAACTCCCACGTTTGTGATGAATGTATTCTTGTTGCACACCTTTTTTCGTTTTGGCAGCGCAGCGTGTAGGAAGTATGCATTTTTACAGATTATGCATGCATTTTTTTGATAGCCAAATGGAATCACGCAACTTTTTTCCATTCCTAAAATTTGGTTGCTTGCCAGAATTCCTGTAAAGTTCACAAAGTAAAAACATTCCAGGCTGCAATTCATTTGAAGAACTTACAACAGCTGAAAAACAAATGAACCAATGGTATTGTTCATTAGGAGCCTATCGTAATTGGAATTTTGGAGGTCGTAAATAATACTGAATTATAAATCAATTATTTTTTGCAAGTTGCTTTCACCACCTTCTTGAATTCGCTCGATCTGCGCAGTGCCGGATTTATAAAATTTGTGGCTGTACGTTCTGCTTGTAAAATTGATGAATTTATTGCTGCATGTTTGGAATTCGTAAAGTTCATCTCACTCACGCATACTCACAGTTCACATACGCGTACTCTCATATACAACGCTTTGTACAGCTCTGGTTTGGTTTACAACTAGTTTTCACAATTTTTGCATGTGTTTTTGACCTCAACCCTCATTGATGCGCTTACAATAGTACAGACTGTAATAAGCAACAACCGATTCTGAAATGCGATGGTTCCTGTAAACACCACATTCACACTAGGCAGGTATGATAAAAAATCCACCAAAAATTGACTAGCAAGAAAGACTTTGGAAATATTAGGGACAATCCATGGGAGACATTTAAACAAAACTTCAACGACTCAATACGCAATGCTCCGGTTTAAAAATTAAACTGGAAACTGATATTACTCAAAGTTGGAAAATTTCTGGTGTAAAAATATAACTATGCTTGCAGGAACCGGAATAAACATTTAGAATTGGATAATCATGTTCAAATTTTACCTTTCAAAAACGTTAAACCAACAAGAATCCAAGTGAAATTACAGGACGAGGCTCAAGACCTGAGTGAACAACGGCTAAATGGATATTACCATTCTGTCATATTTTTTGAGATTTCTGCTGATGAAATTGAAAAAGTCTGTCTTTTGTATTCCGCTCATCACCGTTCATGCCTGGATGATTTTTGTTTTTTTATGATTATAATAAACTTACATATATCCGTATGTTCAGGATTCTAACTGGTAGAAGAAATGTCCAAACTCGCAAATAATTTCCTTCGTTTTGAAACCGGTAGAAATTTTACCTTAGTCGACTCAAATTCAAAATACGGTGCAGGCTTGCAAACAGATGCGCTCCTTGATCTGCCTTGTGATCACCAAATACTTATTAACGATTACTCTACACAATACTACACACTTGCAACTATATTTCTCATAACAGAACAGGTCTGTCTTCTTCAGACACAAATACGCCTATTTTCTTGTCGTCGTGTTGTTTTTGTTATTTATTATTATCAAAATCGGAAGATACTTATTACATTCCTAAATCAGCCTAATTCTTGTCGTATTGAGTCTTTTTCGAATCTCACGATTTCCCTTATTTTGCTCCAAAACTCGCTTTATAAATTGAAAATATATGTGCATAGAGCAAGTTTTCTTTGAAATAAATAATTCATAAAACTAATTTTGCCTTCCTTTCAACACAATGACGAGAAAAGTGCATTGAAACAAATTCCTTATCCGGATCATGAAAAAAAGTGGTTCCCGTTTCATTAAATACGTCACAATCTACCAAAACAGTTATAAGGGCTATTTCATCCCACATTGAGCGCTGAATAATTTGTAGAACGCTAAATACCAACCAAATTCTCAATTTGAAATAAAGATATGGCCTTTCAGAAAAAAGAAAAACATAGCATAATATGGAACTGTCTGTAAGGATGAATGAAATACACTTACAAACAACTAGAAAGCAGGAACCGACAAACCTCGTGGAGTGTTTTCTAGCTACACATAGAATTTGAGAGTTGATGTTGATGATGTTTTCTGTTTATTTCACTGCATAATGCATGGCTATGCATGAACTTTGTTTAATTGGGAATCTGGCATGCCCATTGCATGTGTGTTATTGGCAATTTTCCTATAACGAATACCACATATTGGGCTGCAGCCAGACTTTCTTCGAAATCTATTCTCCGTTCCGTTTTCTTGAGAAGTTTAACAAGTAAACACTTCCGCTCTGTGATTTCAAAACCAACATGAAAGGTTTTAACTAAAAATGGATCGTAATCCATGTTTTTGTATTTCGTTACAGACTGGGGCTTTCGTCATCGGAATTTTAGAAATTGTAGGGTTACAGGTGTCACCCATTTAGAGCTATTTTGAGAAACAATTCGTACCTGGTATTTATTCATAATTTTGTTTTTATTTTCAAAGGTGTGTGCCATATTTGTGATCTTATTGCTAGCTTTACTGACGATTGGTGGCTCACATACAATCGGGTTAACTTATGGAATTGGATTCCTTACCCTGTGGATATTGCACATAGTTTTTGCGTCATTGCTGATCAGAAAAGTGAGCAAAGGTTTTACTTTTACTCTTTCAGTCGTTGTCGAGAACGTGCTACAGGATTTGAATATTTTTAGGAGAAACCATTGCTGTTGAAACTTTGGATAATTTTTACAATAATCTGGATGGTTTTGGATATCCCTATCACGTTACATCAAGTTTGGCTGAAAAAATGGTCATTATATTGGGTCGTGACTGAATTTGCTTGTGATATTTTAACAAGTTTGTATTTTATTTATGTTGTGTGTCGCTTACTTGTTGAAATTCGGAATAATGCTTCATCACGAAGAAATGAACCAGAATTGTAAAATATGTATTAAAATCTTTTTAAATAAATAAACTTATAAATTCACAACACTTAGTCGCTTGCAATAAAATGCATGCACAGTTTTACAAATACAGAATGACTTCCTGTAAAAAAAAGAAATTATGCAATGCTTTCGGTTTTTCAAATCTGGGCAGAAGCCAAAAAACTCAGAGAAGTACTTTCACGCATGTACATCCTCATGAAACGTTGAAATGAAGCACAAATACTCAGATATATACACATCATCAAAATATATTTAAAACAAGAATTCAACAGTACTTAAATCGCTCATTGCAAACTGGTAATTTGGAAAACATGAGCTAAAACTGTTTCATGCAAATATTAAAATAAGTATTTTTCGTACTAATTATATGCTGCAGATATTTAAAAAAAAACAAAAAGATAAGTATGGTAGCAAAGTGAGAAGTAAATACTTGTGATGCAACACGCAAATGCAGTAACCATTCAAAGAGCATTTTATACTTATAAACCTTTCATGATTTTTAGAATTACGTTAACGTAAAAATACAGCTTGATTTACATATTAACTAGCAACTTGTTGGTAGTTAATCGTTTTGGTATTTCTGTCCGTCTGTCCATGTGGATGTGTATGTATGTGTGTATGTGTCTGTCTGTGGACACGAACACTTTCGCACGGGTTGACTTTTTCAATTCTGTTTTCAGTAATCGATAGCTTATGTCAATAGAATTTTTAAGTTCGAAGATGGGTTATCTGGGGTTACAGGAACAAGGTCAACTGATAAGCTAAATCAAATTGATAAGCGTTACGTATAGCGTGTGATATATCAATCGAAAGCTAAGCACTAGCTAAAGTCAACTGTGGTGTTTATATTTGACCCCGATGTGACCTTTGACCTCAATAACGGGTAAAGTGCGAAATGCTGAGAAACGTCGTTTTAAACAGTTTTAACGTCAAAATCTCCTGTCAAGTTGCTAGTTGTCTACATTTCTGTTTGCCGGGTTTATTATGGATATTATAATAATTCTGTATTTGTATTCTTTGCAATGAAACATCATTAGTAGTATCAAGATTAGTCAAACAAACAAAAGGTTCTAGTTTATTTAGAGCTGACGATATGACAAGAGTTTAGATTTATGCAATGATTAACTAGTGTGATTAGTGAATAAATTTGCAAGATGGTGAGGTTGTAAAAAGTCGTGAGTAAGATTTGAATAAAACAAGATGAACTACAAAGTAAGGTGTATTTAAAAAGAGCTAAGGTTTTATCGTCAAAGGAAAAATTACTTGGGAAACTTGACACTTGAAAATAGCTACTTTTAGTTGGGTAGCGTAAAGGTCAACAGAATGAATGAGTGAGGTAAAAATAAAGAGAGGCTCGGCCTTTTGATACCTGAGCTGGACACAGAAAGAACAAGGTAGAAATCATAATTTCACATGAGGATGAATAAAGAACCAGAAACAAATGTATACAAGCTAATACTAGTAAATCCGATTAAGTTGCATACAAATTTGCCCAATTGGCTATTCATGAATAAATTTACAAATTATTTCAAGAAAGAGGAAAACAAGAGCATGCGTTACATGAGATAACTAAACTAAATACATGTCGTTCTGAACATAGTTCGTTAAAAATAAATGAATTTCGTATGCACCTGAATCCTGTATGTGCAAACTTGTAATACCTTCCTTAAAACGCAGTCCTTACAAGCCCGAGAGACATTCATTCTTTGCTGAGCCAACGTAGCACGGTGTAAAGATAAAACACGAGCCCGACCACAGAAAACCCGGTTATTAACAATCGGCTGAAACCAGCAACATGAAAAGCAAGCATATGAAACGTAGTTAAAATGATTGGTTTCAACCCTAGCAAAAAAGTAAGCAAAATCATGTTTATTTTACCTAGATTGGTTTGGTACGTCATTTGGTTAAGCAAACGAATGTTTAAAAACAACAGGAGAAGAAAACTCCTTCGGTTTCGTAAAAGTATTTTGTCGAGCCAGCCCAACATACCTGTCATCAAAGCAAAAAATTGAACTTAGCTGAAATGATTGTTTTTCTAACCTCGCTAAACATGTACACGAAAACATATTTGTTTGACATACATTCGGTTAGGAATACGAAAATTAAAAAAAACTAGACAAAGAACTCTTTTGGCTTCGTAAGTTTATATAGGTTTAGATCTTCAACGTTGAACAACGCAAGTAAGGTACTTCTGGCTGGCGCTTTTAAGTAAGACAGAACAACAAAAACCCAGACATGAAATTAAGTAAAGTGTTGCGTGCATGAAAAACTTTTGTCGCTTTTATCTTGTTGGTGAGCTAACCCAGTATACGATAAAACAAACTCATCTATTAATATTGCCCTGGCTAAACCAGGGCTTACAGGCGCCATTTCAAATGTTGATAGCACGATATGCACTACTATAAAATCGGAACGATTTGATTTCGAACTCTAGCAAGCATCCAAGCTAAAACTGAGTAGAAATTTCAACTTACTATTAGATTTCTGGAAGCCTTTTTAGATAAAACTATTGAAAAGCCATAAAAAATGAATAGCAAAGTGTGCAAGCTAAATTGAGCTCTTTTTATGTTAAATTTTAAAACGCGGTTGTATACAAAATCATACAAGTTTCTCTCAATTTATAGAAAACATTTGTATTTGTGTACGCTTTAGTAAAAATTTGATACCAACGGTGTTTATAAAAATCGAATTTAGAATCATAGTCAGGTCAGAAATTTTGCCATGCGAGTCAATAAATGGCAAAAAGCTGAAAATATTGAGTTGGTTTGAATTTCTTATTTTTGTGCGCGGAAAAAAATTGTATAATTTATTAGGCAATAAAATTTACAAAGTTTGCAGTGGACATTCCAATTTTGTAACAAGACGTTTTATCAGCTCTCCTAAAATCAATTTAAAAGATCTCCTGTGAAGAACTAACAACAATCACTGTATTTTTAGCTTGTTTTTGAACAACGCAACGTAAAACCTTCACCACATTCAGGTCTCAGCCCCTTTCTAAAAATGACCACCATGGAAATGGCGGGTTGGCCTCAAACGCAAAATTTGTTACTGCAAACGTTTCGAGAAACGACTACAGAATTTATCTGGGACGAATCAAACTCAGTTTCCCTTGCAGCTCTTACCCAGTGTATTCTTCTTCAATGCGTTTTGCTCACATTCAATTCCCATATTTTGGAAGGCCAGATTCAAAAATCCATTAATTTGAAAGACAATACCACAATTCGAGACATAGAATACCAAAATATTTTACGAAATAACACTCAAATCCTCATGCAATCTAGATTTACACCATCACACCTTTTACTTATTTCTGATACCACTTTTCCACCAGAAGCTAATCATGGAATACATGGTTTACAAACGGCTGCGAAAGAAAACAAACAACTTGTCCATGTTCCAACTGTCATTCTCTTAAAAACTAAAATGCCACAGTATTGGCCAGTGGATCCCAGCAGCAGACTAGTTGCAGGAATTTACAGCACAGCGCTGTTGATTTTTGTTAATCCAAGCGAGTCTTTCGTTGCAATTGGTTGTTTTCTTGAATCAAAAGGAATGGAATTCCACTGGGATGATTCGAGGAGAGTCAGCGCATACGTTGTAACACTCAAAGCACTACCAAAAGATAACTCAGGCTCTATTGCAAAAGTTAAAAGCTTTTGGAAGCAACAACATTTGAATGTAAAACTGTTGTCAATGACACCAGTGGAACCTGCCGGGCAATTTTGCAAGTTACCTGAAGGGATGCGTAACGAGCAGTGTGTTATGTATCAACACTATTTTCAGTACATTAACTGCACAAAGTTTGAAGAATGTTCCTTTATTCATGATAAATTAATTATCATCGATCAACTACCTTACTCTCAACTGGCTATATATAATATTGACTGGCAGCATTTTTCTCATGGAAACCGAGAACAAGGTTACTATGTTCAATTATTTTTTCCAAAAGAGAATTTTTTCCAAGTGAATCTCACTGCATTTCTGCACCCTTTCCAGTTTAATATCTGGCTTTGGATTTTAATATCCATGGTCAATATTTTAATATGGCTCGTTTGGGTGAAAAGAGAGCAGTTCATAAACGTCGCATTTTGGAAATTTTCGGTTTTATTCGAGAATGGCGTAGATCGGTTAAAGAAACGGAAATTGGCTGAAAAAATGGTGATGGTTGTTTGGATTTTTTCCGCCGTTTTTCTCCGTCAATTTTACTGCTCCTCTCTGCATTCTTTTATGACGGCAGAACAAGATCAAAATAATTATCCGCGTGATTTGGAGCAGCTTTTAGAACGTCAGGATTTCTCCATTTTAGCTCCAAGGTGGTTTGTTTATCGTTTATGGTTCATTTTTAGGTCATGGCAACAAATCGATCGTTTGTTGGATCCGGATTCAGAAGAAGCTATTTATTTAAAGATTACACAAAAAGCAAACTACGACGGAGGTGGGAGTTTTATAGAAAAACTGCGAAATCTGGAAAGCGGGAGAAACACAACTGTTGAAGCTCTCCAGTTTGACCCTAATAAGACAAGGTTGGATAATTTACTTTCCTACAATTTTGAGGAGAAAGCTGTACAATTCCGTAAATTTGCTGCTCTGCATTTTTACAGTGGTGCTTCCACCATACGTGATGAAAAAACCTATTTCTTCGGCCACTCCTCGTTATATCGCGTTGTTCCCAAGCAAAAATCATTTCGTACAAACCTGTACCATTGGACGCAGATGTTTCCTACCTTTGCGACATTCCGTTTGGCGAGTTTTTTGCGTAGATTCGGACAGTCGGGAATTCATGATTGGGCTATAGATTGGTTTCAAAAGTATAAAAAGTGTTTAGAGTGGAAACGAGTGATTGCCAATTTAGCATTGAATGTTAGCAACGGGACAGTGTATAGTCGTATTTTTCTAGCGGACGGAAAAGAAAATCGACAGGATTTACCTGGTCCCACAAAGCTAGCTGCATTTACTGGAACGTTTGTTCTTGCAGCTTTCATTTTATCCATTGCTGGGATCCGACTAATATATGAACAATTCATCTGTTTTTTAATAGTTCCCAGCAACAAACAACCAAAAAGTAGAATAATGATTATTAAGAACAAATTACGTGAAAAAATTATCAGCCAAGTTATATGGGTTTTTAGAAAAGTTTGCAAACGAAAGGATACAGTAAAACCATTTTGTACCGAGACAGAGAACGTAACGGTCAAGTCTTTAGAATTGGTAACAAAGTTTACCACAACGGATGTCAGTGAAATAATTGATACAACAAATTCTACGACTGTGTTCGTGACACTTAAAACGGAGGGATTTCTCCCAGTTTCCCAAGAGGACTACGAGCAGTTTCTTAAGGAAATTGAATCAAATTTGAGCATTGAACAACTGCAAATCGGAAATTGTAGTCTAATTGATGGCCGCATTCAAATAATCTGTGGGAATTCTGAAACAGTTGAATTTGTAAAAGGAACAGCAGCCAAGTCTGCTGGAGGGAAATTTAGAGCATATGAATTTAGTCATGCACAGTAATTTTTAGCAAGCTCTCATGTCCAAGCCAAACGAAGTTTGCAGTACAGCTTTTGAGATATTACTGCACAGTAGCCTTTACAATTTACAAAATGTGTTATTTCAACTATTATGTAGGTTAACCGTAATGATAGCTTCACAATGTCGTATGTTGGCTCACTTTCTGTTATAAATTAAGTAGATAAGAATATGTAAATCGTTGCAATTTTAGTTTCAACAACGCTTTCTTATCTGATATTTTTAGCAACACGATGCAGCTGTCTAAAAAGCGGAGAAACGGCAGGATTTAGAGGTAATGTTAGAGGGCCGTGATTGAGTTAAATTTAAATTGCAAATATTTATAATCAAATCGTTCCGATTTGTTTAAGAAAAAAGAACCAACATACGATATTGTGCACCTACATTTTCTAACATTAATGTTTTTACACAAATAAAAATGAATTACATGGTAATAAATTTAGCTTTAATTTTCAAATTTAAAGATATTAACATAGAAGTATAAATAACAGTGAAAAGATATTGAAATACAAAATAAATAAAATTAAAATAATTTCCGTGAAATATATTTTGATATTGATGGCTGTACCATTTATGCTAATTCGGATTAAAATTTGCTGTGAACAAAATGATGTTCACAGCATATGATCGCGCTTGTTTTTTTGAATTTCTAGAAACCCTTGATTTTTCACTCGGGGAATCCCTTGAAGTATTTGTGTACAAATTTTCAGGACCATAAACCTAGGAAAAACAGGCTTCCCTTCAAGTATAGAAGTATATTCTCTTATTGCCCCTATCACAAATGTGTGAACTTGCTCCAACCTATCACCCCGAGTATCATGGCCTGCTTAATGTGGTCTTTAATATTAGCAACAGTTTGGGATAAAATAAAATGCGCATGGCAATCGAGTTTCATAAAGCTGGTGGAATCAATCAGTGTATAATTTGACAATCCAATATTTCATACTGAAACCATCAAATCAATGTAAAATGCTACTGTTGGATGATAAATAAAGTATTTTTCTTTCCTTCCACGATATTCCCTTGAAATTCTACGCAAAAGTATAGATTTTTCCTGGAGTTTATAACCTAGTATTCTGTGTAATGGAACACCTTGACTTGTATCAAGATTAGCAAAACTAGCAACGTGTTGTGGTTTGTTTAGAGCTGAAGATACGACAAGAGTTTAGAATTATGCGATGTTGAGGTTACAAATAGGCGCAAGTATGATTAAATTAAAAAAAGATAAATTACATGGGAAAGTGGGCTTTAAAAAAGCTAAGGTTTTATCGTCAAAAGAAATATTACTTGAAAAAACATAATACATTTAAATATCAGCTTTTGGTTGGGCATCCTAACATTCTACAGAATGAACGAGTGAGATAAAAATACAAAAAAGTTTCTCATACCGTAGCTGGACATAGAAAGACTAAAGAATCAGAAGAAGTACAAATCTTTATTTTACATTAAGATAAAAATAGGATCTTAGTAAAGCGGATTAAGTTGTATACAAATACTTAAGTGAAATCTGTCCACAAATATAGTTCGATAAATAAATATGGTTCGCATAAACCTTAATTCCCTACTTGCAAACTTGTAAATTACAAGCTGTAACACCTTTTTTAAAGCGTAGCCTCACAAGCTAGACATATATTCCATCTGTGTAGAGCGAACATAGCAGGATATAAAAATTAAACATGAACACTACCCAGGAAAAAGTGCTATTAACGTTGATCTAATTAAACCAGCAACATGCAAAGCACAAATTTGAAACGTTGTAAAATTATCCTTTTTCAAAACTAGTAAGACTTTCAAGCAAAGCATGTTTGTTTGACCTAAATTGATTTGATACGTCATGTGGTCAAGCACGCGTTTAAAAACAACAGAAGGAAAAAACCCTTCGTAAAAGTAATCCCGAATATTGTCGAGCCAGCCCAACAAAACCACACCCAAAGCAAACTGGAACGTGGCTGAAACGACGGCTTTTTAACCTCGATAAACGTAGACGCGAAAACATGTTTGTTTGACCTACATTCGATTAGAGATACTTAAAAAACCACCGGACAAGGAACTTTTTTGGTTTGGTAAGTTTAGTGTAGCTCTTCAACGCTAAAGATACAATTTGGTTACTTCTGGCTGGAGCTCCTAAGTAAGACAAAGCAACAAAAATCCAGACAGGAATTTTAATTAATTTAAGTTTCGTGTGCATAAATATTAGTTGTCGCTTTTTATTTTCTTGGTAGCTAACCCGGTAAATGCTTAAACAAATTCGTCTACTTACTAACTAACTTCGTCCTTACTTACTAAATTACTAAATTCGTCTAATACTGCCCTAGAGAACCTAGGGCATACCGGCGCCATTTCAACCGTTGGTAACACGCTAGGCTCGTCAGGTTTAGTTTTTCAGCGTTATAAAAGCAAGGAAGTTATTTCTGGCTGTGGTTTCTATGTAGGACAAAGCAACATAGTCGAGAGCAGAAAACAAATTAATTAAAGTGTTGCGTGCATGAAGAGTAGTTGTCGCTTTTTATTTTGTTGGTTAGTTAACCCGTGGTATATGCTGAAACAAACTCGTTTAATATTATTGCTCTGGGAAAACCAGGGCATACCGGCGCCATTTCACATTTTGGAAACACCCTAAGCACTAGTCTAAAATCCGAACACTTTGTGTTTAAACTCTTGCGAACATCCAAGCTAAAGCGTGTTAATGTGAGCTTTATTGAGTGGAAACTTCAAAATACTTTCCATACAGAAATGTTAGATTTCCAGGCACCGGTTGAAATGAAAAAAATTTAACTGGTAAAATTATTTATATAAAAGTCCAGTAAATTTTGTGATATTACGGATCCGGTAAAAAAAGTCTAGAGTTAGTTCAAAAAATAATTTAAACACCGACTTTAAAAAATAGGAAAGCAATTACAGAGATAAATATAGTTTAAAGAAATAAAGTTTCAAATAATACGGATTGTAGTTTTGCTTGCATCTTGCACACATTTTACAATATACAAGTCCACTTTCTGTGATTAAGGGTTGCAAAACTTTATTTTAATACTCAAATTGTGCTCACAAATCGTACAAGCATGAAAAGTTAAGTTACGTTTCGTCTGCATGAGAATTGGTTATAAGTAATAGTAGTAATAACATATAAAAAAATTGAGCTAAATATTTTCCAGTTTAAATTTTAAATCAAACTTCTATAGGAAATCATAAAAACCTCTCAATATATAGAAAAATTTTCATTTGTGTACGCTTCAGTGAAAATTTAAACCGACGATGTTTGGAAAACGTAACTTAAGTTTTAACCACATTTTTGACAACATTTATCAACAAACGAAAGAAAGCTTAGAAAATATTTGGGTGGTTTATATTGCTTCTTGTTGTATGGAAAAATTGTACATCTCAAAAGTTGATAACGATTGTAAGTCACTACAACATTTTATCTCATGCAAATAATCGCTAAGGCACTTAAATGCAGCAGCATATTCAAAGTAATAACTGGTATATGTCCTTCTTATAGCAGTTCTTTAGCACCAAACTGAGTAAATAACAAAGAGTTTTACCAATGTAAAAACTAATAGTTTGTGCATTTGCGATTCAGTCTATACAATTATTTAGACTGCAAGACAACAAAACATAGATTGATCCATTCCATCTTTCTGTGAAATTGTGAGTTTATTTTTAGAACTAAATGATATTAGGATTAGGTGGCTGAACACCCAAATTTGCAGTGGACATTCCAGTTTTGTAACAAGATACATTAGCAGCTCTTCTAAAAGCCATTTAAAGATCTCTTGAAAAGAACTCTGACAGCATTAACTATAGGTTGACCAAGTTTTTGAGTAACGTGCCTTAAAAGTATTTTCCACGTTGTTGTCTCAGCTCCTCGCTTAGAAAGAAAGAAACATTTGCCATCGCACTTCAATATACTATTAAAAGGTTGACATTTTGTTGTCACAAGAAAATTCAAATATCCAAGGAAAAGATTCTCAATAAGAATGACTGCCATGGAAAATGTGGGTTGGTCTGCAACGCAAAATATCTTACTGCACACTTTTCGAGAAACGACAACAGAATTTATCTGGGACGAATCAAACTCGGTTTCAACATCAGCTCTATCGCACTGTATAATTCTCCAAAGTATTTTACTTACTTTTAATTCTCACATTTTGGAAAGCCGGATTCAAAATTTTACTAAATCAAATAGCAGTACAGAAATTCGAGACATAGAATACCAAACTATTTTAAGAAACAACACTCAAATCCTGATGCAAAGTAGATTTACATCATCACATCTCTTACTCATTTCTGACACCACATTCCCTGCACGAGATAATCATGGAATACATGGCTTGCAAACCGATGTGGATGAAGACAAACAAATTGTCCACGTTCCAACCGTCATTCTCTTGGAAACTAAAATGCCACAATTTTGGCCATTAGATCCTAGTAACAGACTCATTGCAGCACTTTACAGCTTAGCACTGTTGATTTTTGTTAATCCGACCGAGAATTTTGTAGCCATTGGTTGTTTTTATGGCTCTAAAGGAATGGAGTGGCACTGGGATGAATCGAGGAGAGTCAGTTCCTACGTTGTAACACTTAAAGCTTTGCCTAGAGATACCACAGGTTCCCTTACAAATGTGAACCGGTTTTGGAAGCAACACCATTTGAATGTTAAAATGTTGTCGATGACACCTCCAGAAACTACCTGGTTCAATTGCCACAGTATTTGGAGAGAAGACTGTGTTTTGTATCAACATTATTTTCAGTACATTAATTGCACAACGTTTGACGAATGTGTTTTTATCCATTTTGTGTTATTTGACATTGGAGCGAATCCTCACTCCGACTTTAATAAGTTGCGATGGCAGGTTTTTCCCCATGGAAATCACGAACAAGGCTACTATATTCAACTGTTTTTTCCCAAAGAGAATTTTTTCCAAGTGAATCTCACTGCATTTTTGTACTCATTCCAGTTCACTATTTGGCTCGGCATGTTATTGTCCATGGCAATTATTTCAATATGGCTCGTCAAAGTAAAAAGGGAGCCGTTTGTCAACGTTGCCTTCTGGAAATGGTCCGTCTTGTTAGAGCAGGACATGGATAGTCTGAGTAAACAGAGATTAGTAGAAAAAGTGGTAATGATGGTATGGATTTTCTCCGCCGTATTTCTCCGCCAATTTTACTGTTCTTCACTGTATTCCTTTATGACTGCCGAACCGGAACAAACAGATTATCCAATTAGTATGGAGCAACTTTTGGAGCGGGACGACTTTTCCTTGTTAGCGCGAGGTGGATTTGTATATAGCCTAAGGTGGTTATTTCTATCATGGGACTACGATGAACGTTTCTTCAAGCCAGAATCAGAAGGATCATTTTATTTAAAGATTGCACAAAAGGCAAACTATGTTGCTGATGGGTGGTTTGAATCGCGATTGCAAAATATGGCTACCGGAAATGAAGTGAAGGTTGAGGCACTTCCACTGGATCCCAATGTGACAAGTTTTGATAAAATGAAAAGCTACAGTTTTGAGGAAAAGGATGTGAGATTTAAAAAATTTGCTGCTGTGCGGCAATACGTAGGTTCTTCGACCATTAGTGATGGAAAAATCTATTTCTTCGGACCTTCTTCGTTGCTTCGCGTTGTTCCCAAGCAGCTACCATTTCGTACAAACGTGTATACATGGACCCAAAGATATCCTACCTTTGCAACATTCCGTTTACCGAGTTTTCTGGGTAGATTCGTTCAGTCAGGAATTCACGATTGGGCTTTAAATGGGTTTGAAGTGCGGAAAAAGTATTTGCAGTGGAAGGAAGTGATAGCCAATTTGACGTTAAATGTAAGTATGGGAACCTTGTATAGTCGTATATATTTAGCGGACGGAAAAGAAGATCAGCAGGATCAGCCTGAACCCACAAAAATAGCTGCATTTACTGGAACATTTGTTCTCGTAAGCTTTGTTTTTTGCATTGCTGGAACTCGACTTGTTTATGAAGTTCGGAGTAACCTTTACGTAATCCTAATCCCCTCAATCGAAAAGGCGAAAATGTGGACCGTGATGATGAATACAGTTCTACTGGAAACATTGATGGGCATACATTCGTGTGACTCAAACTCAAGGAACTATGTACAAAGGCCCTCTTCAACAAATTTGAAAACTGTGATCGTGACACTGAAAACCGAAGAATTTCTCCCAGTTTCCCAAGAGGACTATGAGCAATTTGTAGAAACTTTAAAGACAAACGTGAATGGCGACCAGCTGAAAATTAAAAACTGTAGCTTAATAGATGGCCGGATTCATGTAAATTGTGGAAATTCAGAAACAGTTTGGTTTGTAAAAGGAATAACTGCTGCATTCCCAGGAGAAAAATTCCGAGCATAATGGTTAGTCGTGGATATTGGTATTTTGGTGGTCTTTGAGGTTTCAGCTTTTTTGAATAACGGAATCAAATTTCTAGACGCAATTGATATTTGTTTCATATATTCTGCAAATGATCTACAACAACAGTTGTAAAACTTTGCTAAATATCAAATTGCTCTACTATCCACGCATAGAAGTTATGGGTCAAATCAAACCAAAATATGCAATTTAGTCAAACCACGAATTTGCCAAAACTACACATCACGGAGACTTGATTCTTCCTTTATTAGAAAGACGACAAAATTTAAAAGTGGTGTTATAATTTTAATTTTCAACACCCGCCCCTAAGTGCTAAAACAGAATAGCTTAAAATAGGTGAACTGGATGAAATTACAGAAAATATCTGCTTATTTCCGTATTCGTTTTTAAGGGCTTATTTGGATATATTGAACTAGCAGAGCCTGACGTCGGGCCTTGCCCCGAAATATCACACTATGGAAAGTTGAATTGTTATACAAACCATTACGTTAGCTAGTTCTACATATGAATTGCAATTTCTGTTTAAACTATCAGAGAACATATATACTAAGTTTTTACCCAGCAAAAGTCATTATTCTTAAAAGCAAAGTAATAAAGGCTGGGATTTTAAGCAGTGGTCTATGAAGGATTTCATTTTTTCTCAACAGATGTATTTTTCATTGAAGTAGTATAGTTCCGTTAAAATATAAGCTTCATTTTCAATTATGGGAAAATTATTTAAAAAGTGGTAAACTCTAGTTGGAGAATTCGAATGTTTTATGGGCTAGTTAAATGCATACGTAAAAATATATAGTGACCTGCTATCATCAACCGTTTTCATTCAAAAGGAAACCAGAGGAATTCCATTATTTATTGTGAAATAGTCAAAAATGGTCCATTTATCATGCAAGAATTAACACGATCTATTATTTTTAGACGATAATAATGGGTTTATTGTGGAACTATTTGCGATTCTAACGGCTTAATAGATAATACTTTTAAACGATAACAAAGGAATTTAATTTTGATATATAGTTGAATTTGCAAAACACCTGAATGAATGGACATTCCCAAAAAATCTAAACCGCACCTTTCTCTAATAAAAAATGTTTTCTGCCTAAATTCATTGCTTGATATATTATCGTTACAAAGTTAGTAACTTAACAACTCTATACAGAAATATATAATACAGAAAAACGTCAAATTTCATCGGCTCGTTCGACCCCCATTTGAAGTTTTGTTTGAAAATATAAGTAAATGTGAATGTCCTTTGGTCAGTCAGCGCCGTTTGAAGATTCCATAATGGCAAGTTTGTAGCTTTTGTCCTCAAACAGTTTTCGTCAGGAAGGACACATTGAAAGTGAAATTTTTTCAAAATCCCCGAAAATGGCCATGTTCACGTGCAAATAAAAACATGATCTAATTATTGTATACAAACACACGAAATGCTCTTGTAATGCAACTCTTTGCCATCCCAACGGTGTATTACATGACTTTCTGCGTTAACATATAAACTTTCCAGGGTCGATCAAAGGAGGTGTATTTTTGAAATTAGTATCGATATTTATTTAGATATATTGGATATGAAATTAGACATTCAGAGGTAGTTATATGCTCTTTATGTACAGGTAAACCAAGGTAGCGCCATTAATTTTTTAAACAGTAAATACTGTTTTATGTTCTTAAAAATAACAAAAAAACTGTGCTTCAAATTTTTTAGGCAATAACTGGTTCCAATTTTTAAAAAACTAAGATCAAAAACATTTTATTTTGCAATTTATTCAGTTGATATATTTAAAGTTTTTTGTTTCAAAACTTAAAAATAAAAACAAAACCACATCCTAAGAATTTTCTCTTGTGTTTGACCACACAAGACTAAAGTATCTGTGATGCTTGGTTTTTCCACAAACGTGGTTTGACTAAAGTTTTATTTTTCCCAATAGGTGTAATACGTGGATAGTGGGGCAATGTGAGACTAGGAAAATTTGTGCAACTTTCGTTGTAGATCATGTGTGATGCGTAATCAGGCATGTTAAGTTGATGTTAATGGATATGGATTGGATCCATTATTATCCGGATTTTAACGTGTCAAATCCACCCTACTTTCGGTAGCTTTTAATGGATATTTGGACAATAATAATGAATGTGGCTTTTAATGGCTAAATACATAAAAACATGGCTAAATACATAATATAGTTAGGTAAATTACGCACTGCACTATACAGATCCAATATCCAATGCAGCTGCTATCAGTTCTTGTATTGTCTTTGTGTGAGTAATAAATGTTGCTGTCTGCTGTGATTCATTTGTTAATTATAGAGTAGATCCCAAATCTCTTGTTGATTAATACTCGCACTGTCTCCTCACTGTGAGAGAATTAAGATTACGGTCGTGCCGAGATGATATCAATCACTGACTAACTTTCTTCAGTATCGAACAGTCTAACTTTGATTGTTGGTGTTATAAGACTTAAGAATTTGAAACCAATTCAGTATTTAAGTCAGCTTCGGTTAAATAACTACTTTAAAATGATAATTCAAATTGACGGTTTGTCAAAAAAGTTTATTGAAATGAAATTACGATATATCTACTCATTAAGACAATTCGATTGTTTGAAACTTGCTGATCTGTCCACAGTTACCCAAAAAGCAACGCAAAATATCTCAAATTACGTATGCTTATGGATATTGGATAAGGATATCCGTATCGCAGAAGTCAATGTCATAATGTTATGTATATTATCCTTATTATCCATTTTAGCAAGTGCATTTAGTACGTATAAGGTATATAATCCATATTATTCAATTTAGCCATTTTTAGCTATTTCTCCATTATTTTCATTATCCATGGCTAATATTTCATTATCATGGATTTTTTACATCATTGTGCGTAATCGCATTCAAAAAGGGCGAAACCCCAAGATACCACCTCCAACCAGTAATGGAAGAAGCAAATTCGAACCGCTGGTTAGGATTCACCAATAACAAAAATCAGTGAAGGTTCTAGAGTGAGTAATTAAATTCAAGGTTTTCTGTGTGACATGAACCTAACATTTCTCAACTCTCTCCTCAATAAAAACTTTGTTTTGATGATATGTGAGCAATTAGTCTTGAGTTTCACTATTTTTGTGTAACCCAATAATTTTCATTGATTATACGTTTGAATATCATCTTTAAAAAATACTTTTTCAACAACGCATCTTATTGATTTGTAATTTTTAACTTAAATGAATGTTTGTAATCGAATCTTATCTAACCGATCAGTGCGCTGATCACTGCGGCGTTACAATATTGGCGCTGACTTGGTGCTGATTGTAAATAAATAATAATAATAATAAATTCCCAGTAGCAAACTACCGAAAAATAATGACCATTAAGAAAAAAATCAGGCAACTTATATGGGTTTTTAGAGACGTTTAAACACGAAAGCATAGGCGTTGTCAAGAAAATTTGAGTGGGTGTACAGGACGCCATTTTTTATGGTTTCATATGCATAGAAAAGCATATAGAAATCCAGACCAAATGTTAATAAAATTCAACTTTATTTAATAATAAGTTAGTTAGATAATGAGCGTTTTGACACTGATTTACAACTAAAGGAAGTTTTTAATACAATTACAATCGTTTTTGAACGAAACATATTTTTGAATTCGGCTATCACCTTTGATTGTCTGACAATTGTAAAAAAATTTAGTGAAGGCAGATAATATTACCTTTGGTTACATAAGCCAAACTGATTAGGTTTTGGTATAAACAGATACCTGTTCAATGACTAGATTGATTATAATCGTACTAAAAATATGACAAAATCAAAGTACTTAGTCGTATCATATTCCGTTTCAGAAGTGTATTTGTGAAGTGGCCTTCACTTTTTTCTGTTAAATATCACAAAAAGATTAGTTTATTTGTATAAGATTGTTTAACGTTGATTTAATTTCTTGGTAAGTGGGATTTTCAAAAGTTGGTGTAGTGTGCTTAAGTTGTTAAACAATATTTAAAAAACATCCGACTGGACCCGATAATGAGGACTGTATTAAATATTTTGAGTAAATTTGAATATTGAACTTTGAACATTGGGAGCATAGTTGTCTACATTGCAATTATTTATGGCTCAAGAGCATGATCATTCTTTTTTTAACAAGTCTCATGTTCATTGGCATACCATTTACACCGCTGATTTGTGTTATGAAAAACTTTGTTTGAGGATCTATTTTAGAAGATGTGCTATTAATTGTTTTTAATCAACTTACTTTATCAGGTAAATATTTCACAATTTTGTTTATTGGTTGACATTTACAGAGGGTGCGCCTTAATTTGGGACATTTTGTCTGGACAGCTGCTCTGCTCCCTTTTGTTCAATTGACCTGAGATTTTGTATGTGCATTTTAAAAGTATTTATAGTAAAGTGTGTAAAATTTGGGAATAATTCTTTAATAAATGGCAAAGTTATTAAGTAGAGACGACGAAGCAGTCAGTTGGACCATTTCCGAGCATGGTAGGTCAGTAAAATCAGTTATAAAGTTAATGAAATTAACGATTATATCAATTTCCAAGTCATCAGTTACAGAGTAAGAAGTGGGAAAGATAATCGTATAAAATCCAAGGTCTTGTGACTGTAATTTCCTAAAAAAGGTTACCTTAAGTAAAAAGGGCTCCAAACGTCATTTGCAAAGTCAATCATATGACTGTCCAGAAAACCGCCCCCCGTCAACGACAAATGCCGAAACGGTGTGGAGTGTCAGGAAATACTATCCGCCGAATTATTAGTAAAAACTTGTAACTTATAAGTAAAAACTGAGTAAAAAAACGAATGAAGTCAATGGTACACGTTCTGAAAGACAGTCGTGTCGCAAACTGGAAGTCCCAAGCTAGAAATCTGTACGAAAACCATTTAGCCAATGATAAGTTCTAATATGCTATCAAACTGGATGAAGCACTCTTCATGGTCAAGGATTGTGGCGGGAAGAGAAAAAATTTGCTACGCAAAAAATGGAGGAATGGGCCCTAACAGATGGGCGTATGAAACGAAGGAAAGTTTTGGAACCAGCTCATGGTCCTCGGAGCAATATCTTGGCGTGAGGTACTACCACTGACGAAAGTTCCCCCAAATGCCAAAATAAATGTTCCGCAAAACGTGGAGGATGTTCTAAAACCTCTGGTTATGACGGAAATCCCAAAGTAGCATCCTGGAGAATAATCAAAAGTGTTTATTCACCACAACGCAGCCTAATTCTCACTCCGCAAAGAAACCGCAGCAGTACTGCAGGAAGGTGGCACAAATAATTGGACCAAATATCCTAAAAACTCGGAAGAAACCAGCAAGTCTGCAGACATAAGCACAATGAACTTTTTGGATTTGGCTTCTAAAAACAAGCAGTATGGAAGCGACGCGAACGCACTTTGAATGGACTCTGGAAAGTTTTAAATGACTACTTCGTCGTCTTTACTTAACGTCGCCATTTTTAAATGAATAGATCCCAAATTTCACACACTTTGAAACAAACGCTTGTAAAATGCACATATAAAGTCGCAAGTCAATCGAATGAAATGGAGAAGAGCAGTAGACCAGATAAAGTGTCCCAAATTAAGCGGCGCACCCTTTGTATTTGAGGTTGGATAAACTAATTTTTGAGTGTGAGATTAGGTTAAAATTGATTCTGATTATTATTTAATGCAAACCATCAGTCACTGCAATGTATGCAAAATTTGCAGTCAGTCCAACCCTTCGCTGAGACCGATTTTGAATGTGTAGTGCTCGGACAGCGGGGGTTGAAAAATATAAAAATTGGTACTTTTGAGTTACATTGGACAAAACGTATCAAACAACTGCATATAACGTCTTGCGTTGTCGTTTTAACCTAATTTACCTACTATATAATTTCACAAATCCATTGGAGAAATTACCAACGTGTTGTGTCTTGTTTAGAGCTAAGAAAATGACAAAAGTTTAGAATTTTGTGATGGTTAGCCGCTGTGATTAGTGAATGAAATTGCGAGATGTTGAGGTTGCAAATAGGCGTGAGTATGATTGAAATGAAATTGAATATGATTGAAAACAAGATGAACTACAAGGCATGGTATACTTTTAAAAAATATCAGGTTTTATCGTCAAAAGAAATATTACTTGACAAATACGATACATGAAAATAGCGGCTTTTGGTTGGACAGCCTAACGTTCTACAGAACGAATGAGTGGGGTAAAAATACAAAGAAGCTTCTCATACATGAACTGGACATTAAAAGAATAAGAAATAAAAATCATAATTTCACATGAGGATAAAAAAGGATCAGGAAGAAATGCGTACAAGCTACAAGCTTGTTAGTCTAATCCTAGTAAAGCGGATTAGGTAGCATAAAATACATCTAAATCTAAAATACAAAGCTGCCCTATTGGCTATTCATAAATACATTTGCAAATCATTTCAAGAAAGAGGAAAAAGAGCAGTGAACTGCTTTACACGAGGTATATTATATACGTGTCGTAATGAACATTTTTCGTAATAAAAATATGTTTCGTACAAACCTGAGAATTATGTGTGCAAATTTGTAATACCTTTTTTGAAGCATATTCCTCACAAGGCAGAAAGATATTACTTCTTTGTTGAGCAAACAAAGCAGGATATAAAAATTAAACACGAACCCAACCCCGAAAAAAGGGCTATTAACGTCGATCTGATTGAACCATCATCATGCAAAGCACAAATTTGAAACGTAGTTAAAATGATTGTTTTTGAAAACTAGCGAGTCGTGTAAGCAAAACATGTTTATTTGACCTAGATTGATTTGATCCGTCATGCGGTCAAGCACGTGTTTAAAAACAACAGGAGGTAAAAAACCCTTCGTAAAAGTAATCGCGAATTTTGTCGAGCCAGCCCAACAAAACCACACCCAAAGAAAAAAACTGGAACGTAGCTGAAAAAATGGTTTCTTAACCTCGCTAAACATAGACGCGAAAACAGGTTTGTTTGACCCACATTCGGTTAGTGATACTTAAAAAACAACAGGACAAAGAACTTGTTTGGTTTGGTAAGTTAAGTTTAGCTCTTCACCGTTATAGAAGCCAGTTAGTTACTTCTGGCTAGAGCCCGTAAGTAAGACAAAGCAACAAAAATCCAGACAGCAATTTTAATTAATTAAAGTTTCGCGTGCATGAATAATAGTTGTCGCTTTTGATTTTGTTGGTAAAGTGGCCCGGTATATGCTTAAAAAGCTTTTCAACTTATACAACCCTGGAAAACCCAGGGCATACCGGCGCCATTTCAACTGTGGGTTTCTATGTAAGAGAAAGCAACACAACTCTAGAGCAGAAAAAAATTAATTAAAGTGTTGCGTGCATGAATACCTGTTGCGCCCTTATATTTTGTTGGTTAGCTATCCTGTTATATGTTGAAACAAACTCGTCTAATAATATTGATCTAGAAAAGCCAGGGCATATCGGCGCCATTTCAACTGTTGGCAACACCCTAAGCACTAGTCCAAAATCGGAACACTTTCGTTTTAAACTCTTGCGAGCATCCAAGTTAAAGCGTGATGATGTGAGCTCTATTTAGTGAAAACTTCAAAAAAAATTCCATACAGAAATATTAGATTTTCAGGCACTGGTTGTAATAAGAAAAATGTATTCAGTAAAGGTATTTATATAAAAGCCCAGTTAATTTTGTAATATAACGTGTCCGCCAAAAAAAAAGTCTAGATTTAATTTAAAAAAAATTAGTTATAGACCTAATTTAAAAAATTCGAAAACAATTGCAGAGATAAATGTAGTTTTAAACAAGACATACGGACTGTAGTTTTGCTTTCATCTTAAACACATTTTACGATATACAAGTCCACTTTCAATAACTAAGAGTTGCAAAATTTTATTTGAATACTCCAATATTGCTCACAAATCGAACACGCATGAAAGTTTAAGTTACCTTTCGTTTGCATGAGGATTGATTATAAATAATACTAGTAATAACATATAAAAAAAATTGAGCTAAATATTTTCCATTTTAAATTTTAAAGTTATATAGGATATAAAAATAATCTTTCGATTTATAAAAAAAAATGCATTTTTTTACGATTCAGTGAAAATTTAAACCGATGCTGTTTAAAAAATCGAATTTAGAATCGTAGTAAAGTTTTAACCTTAATATTTGAGCCGTATGATTCATTAAATGACTCGAAGTGTAAAAATTCTTTAGATAGTTTATATTGCTTCTTGTTGTGTGGAAAAAATTGTATTTCTCAAAAGTCGGTAACGGTTTAAAGGTGCCACAATATATTATCTCAAAACATAATCGCTTAGGTACATAAACGAAGCAGCGTATACAACGTAATTTTCCTTCTTATAGCAGTTCTTTAGCACCAAACTGATTAAATAACCAAGGGTTTAACTCATGTAAAAACTATTGGTTTGCGAATTTGCGATTCAGCCTATATAGTTATTTAGACTACAAGACAACAAAACATAGATTGACATTCAGTCTTTCTGTGAAATCGTGGGTTTATTATTAAAAACTATTTAATATTAGGATTAGGTGGCTTCACACGCCGATTTCCGGTGAACAGTCAAGTTTTTTAAAAGGACGTTTTATCGGCTCTCCTAATAGCAACTTAAAAGCTCTCCTGAAAAGAACGCTAACAGCATTAACTATGGCTTTACCTAGTTTTTGAGCAACGTGTCGTAAAGTTCTTTTCCACATTGTTGTCTCTGCTCCTTGCTTAGAAGAAAGGAAAGCATTTGCCGTCGCACTTCAAAATAATATTAAAAGGCCCCATTTTGTTGTCACAAGAAAATTCAAATATCCAAGGAAAAGATTCTAAATAAGAATGACTGCCATGGAAAACGCGGGTTGGTCTGCAACGCAAAATATGTTGCTGCACACTTTTCGAGAAACGACCACAGAATTTATCTGGGACGAATCAAACTCGGTTTCAACATCAGCTCTGTCGCACTGTATACTTCTCCAATGTATTTTACTCACTTTTAATTCTCACATTTTGGAAAGCCGGATTCAAAACTTCAC
>JAQGAP010000185.1:0-53557 GCA_034697805.1 Orchesella bifasciata
GGCTTCAAAGGGATGGGGTACGTTCAAAGTGGTAAGGTGGTTTAGTGACTCTTGGTGGGTGGTACGTCTGGGCATGGATGGATTTTGGTTTGGAGTCTCAGCTTAGGCACAGCAGAGAAAACATACGATGTCTTATTCCAGTGAATCAAACCTTATATGTACAAGTCAAACTCTAGGCGTTCGCTTTTAACTGAGCCTAACGACCCATGTAGCAACCCATCTTGATATGATGATTGTTATTTGCAATAAAAGTGCACCATACAACGATGCATAATATCATATCCTTGTCTCTTAGAAACCTAGAGATAAATCGACAATTTAAAAATCTTAACTTGCACATCCCAAATCGTGTCTGCCTACCATCAGTATTTTAGTAGAGATGATGCACATTTGTCGTCAAAACTTGTATCATAACTTTCAAAAATAGTCCTCATGTGAACAATACGCTTTGCCTAGATATATAAACTAGGCCGGTAATAACTCGTATAGAAATGTGTGCTTTGGAATAGCTTATTTTACAAGTACTTACTTTACAAACTAAGTCCCATCACGTATTACATTATGGTTAGTTTGGTATTGTCTCCGTAAAAAGTGTGTTGGTATATCTCTTGATGCAATTCCCAAAATGCACATATTACGTCCTTATCTTAACTCTTAATATACAGTTTTTATGGACCAGAGCATTCATGCAATCTTAAATGGTCCTTTAATCAACACCCTTGGAAGATGCGAAGAATGAATGAATCGGAGGTTCGGAGAGCTGGCCAACGTCTCAAGTTTCATAAAAAGTAATGGTAAAGGGTATTCACTTTCACTTCCACATGATTCTGCCGCCATCGAAATGGTCACGGTAGGATGTGGTGGGACACGATGACAAGCAGTTAAGAAAAACTGAACTGAAGTCCTTTCTTTCTCCAATCTCAAGTCATTATTGGAAAAAATCGCGCATGAGTTGAGTCACTTGTGTTTACAGATAGATATCAAATGAGATTTTTTTTTTGCGGTGCATGATGAAAATTCTTTTCAAAGTTAATATTCATGACAAATATGTATTTTATATTAGGACTATGTATATACTCATGTGGTAGGGAAAATATAGAGGGAACAGAAAGAATATCTTTGTCTTAGGGGAGATATCAATACTTTTCTCTTTGTTAACATTTACAATATGGAACAATAAGTGCCATAGCAGTCTGTAGGAATCGAGTTGGGTGCTGAAGATACTGTTCCTGGCGCTATGATAGACATCTTTCCCATTTTGAGTTTCTTGCGAAGCCCTCCTGCCAAGTGCCAACAATATATATAATAGACAGATACCATGGTTTTGACGGTAAACAGAATGAATAATGCATCATATGCAAACCAAGACACTGTATAAACTGTGGCAAATTATTGCTTCAAGATAGCACATGTTTTCTGAACTCTTCTGCTTCACAACACTACCTCACTAGTTACTGTGCCATCATCGTGTTATTTTAGGATGCCCAAACAATGTGTGAACCCTATTGCGTGAAAAGTAGAGGGCTAATCCAGATTTGAGATAAACCAAATATTTTAAAAAGTCATTTCAAAACTCGCAAAATGAATATTTATACCTTTCTCTCACAAAGATTAAGATTTGGCTTTAAAATACATTCAATTCTTATTATCTGCCTCGGACTCGTTGAATCTCTAGTTAACATTATATTATATAAATGGGTGGCTGCGTGTGTGTGCTCTGCTTAGACTACTATGGTTTTCTATGTGCAATGTGCTTTTCGTACAAACTGCGGTGAATGTTTAAATAGAACAGAAAAATGGGCTCAGAAACCAAGAATTCTCATTCCTTTCACATTCGACGAGAAGAAGAAGAAGAGAGTTAAAAAAATATTCGCAGTATTTCAATGAATGGAAGTCTCTTTTTGTGCACATTATTAAATAGTGGTTGCGGATCCTCTTTGGTGCTTATGCTCTCCAAAAAGAAAATGTTTGTCTGTCTGCTCTATTCATTTTTTTCCCTTGCACATTCAACATTTCATACGCTGAACTTTGGTTGAAAAAGCAACTCTCGATTCTAGGAAAAATATTTTAGTTAAGTACTCTCAAGCTATTGTACTGACTTCCATTCTGAACACTCTCACAATATACGGTATTCCACTCCAATTTAATAATTCTGAGTTGGTGGCTCCACTCCTCGGGTACATTTCCACTCTCAAGGTTAATTCAAAGGAGTGAATATATGAATTGACTGTGAAAGAAATGTCATGAATGGGGCTGTAGTAATACCATGAAACCCCTTTGGAATGGAATGCCACTCATTTCTTGGGCTACTGCTCTCCATTTACCAGTCACATATAATCAATTTATTTTGAGTATATCCTTTCCCGACCTGCTTCTAAGAGGGTGGAAATAGTGTTCTATAGCGAACTCTACTAGTTTTTTTATCATTCTCACCACAGGGATCATCACCATGACTATGGATGCATTAACTATCGTCATCACCACCACCATCATCATTGTCTTATGGGAAGCGAAAAGATTTTCTAGATCAGAGTTTCAGAGAACTTTTGATGCTTATGAGGTTTCAAAATGACTACTACATTAGCAAACATGAAAGAATGCCTTTCTCCATTACATGTCGTTATCAAATAAATAGCTGGGAATGAAAAGGTTAAACAGCGGCGGTATGACGATAATACTGAAAACCTCATATCTGATCATACACATTTATGTTCGGTCTATATTTACTGGTTTTCAATGCTACTTTAGTAAAGTATAAAGTTTATCGGTGGTGTTGGTTGAAGTTGTATGTGTCTGAAGTGAATCCTGCAATATTTTCATGTGGAGTTATAACTACAATGTTCTTAGGCTTACTTGTTGTACCATGAATAGAACGTAAATTTTTGTGGGAGAAATTTCTTTCAGAGATTAATGGCAGATAAAAGGCATTTTTTGTGTGCTTCACGCTACATAATACACCTGCATCTCTAACATCGCTATGTGTTCATTACCCACGATCAGTGTAGTACATACCTGTTAGCGAAAATGCGGAGGACAAGGGGCAAGCTGCCTTTGCTGGTTCTGAGCCACGTCTCAGATCTATGCTGGATTTTCCGGATGACATAGAGGATTTTGTAAATGCTGAGGCTGAGCTACTTCTTTTACGATACGGCTTTTCTTCCAATCTCAATGGGTAGGAGTGGGGTTGCTCATCCAAAATCCCTTCTTCTGTAATAAAGAGCAGAGCAAATAGAAAATGAAAGAGTGAGCTAATGATATGATATGTTCGCAAAAGGATACAATGCCACGAACTTAACAAATCAAATATTTTCCAGACATTATAGGAGCCGAATATAAAGGGATGTCTGATCCGCTTCTTACTTTAATAATGTACCCTGCCACCACTTGTTTCCTTTCCCTTATAAACCCAGCTTTCTAATACCACTATCTATCTTTATGCGTCAGCCATTCACCCAGAGCTTTTATATGTATGAACTTGTCTGTGGTCTGGCGCTCCCTTTGGATTCCATTCAATTCAAAGCAAAGAAAATAACCGCAGTCTTCAAATAAAAATATGAGACATCTGTAAAGTATGGGTAGTTCTGTTTGAGAAAACCACTGCGCTCCCTTTTTCCTTTCTTTTGTAAGAATAATCAACGCGGTGAACGGGAAGGTAAATGAAAGCAGGTAGAATGAGAGGCAAGAAAAGACGGAGACGATTTTCTATTCATTCCATATTTTATTGCAATGATCAGGAACAGAGTATGGGGCAAACTGGTAGTGCACTAACGTGGCTGCTCCACAATACGCCCACACTGTTTATAAAAGACTAAAGTGAAAGCAAATACGAGATTTGGCTTCCTAGCCTACCAAGCGACTTAGGATGAGCCATATTTAATAAAGCGTATTTTGTTGAATGCCAATAATAGAACTCCACTGACTACTGAGAGTGAATGTCGGAAATTACTTGGATGTATCGAAAAGAGAGGTCTACTAGGAAATATCTGAAATTACTACCTGAAAGAGGAAGAATTACTTTTCCAAACAGCTCGTCGTCACCAGTTGAATTGTAATTCCAAACGCATACATCTAAAAGCTTTTCTTTCAGTTCATTTACGTTCACATTCGGATACACCATGGTTTGATGAAACTCTGGCTCGGAGCACATGGGCACGTGTCTCGTTCGCCTTTGGTTCTCCAGCACTCGCTCGGGGTAAAGATTGCAGACAACATAGGGGTCAACTGGAACATGCTGATCTGTCCCATCTTCATTCATCGGCTTTGATAACCTTGCCTTGAGAACAGTGACGTACAGTATGCTCGCCTTTGGATCATGACAAATCTGAAGGGAGATTTGTCCGTATGAACTCCGTTTACTTCGTCCAACTTTGGGAGCTACGGAAACTCTTCGGCTGCCAACTGGATTCAGATCTAGCGAAGAATTCTGAATGTTTCCTGCAACAGAATTTATAGCATAAGTCCCAGCATCGGTGAGTGAAAGCAAGCGGCGTCCACCACCACTGGAAGAACTGTAATCTGTATTTTGTGAAATCACTGACGGTCTCTGGCGTCTTAAACCACCACTTTCCAGCTCGGCAGCCATAAGAGCAGAGTGACGACGAAGAACTCTGCCCGAATTAGGATCATCAGTCACTAATACAGATTGATGTAAGGAGCTCGTTGTAACCGAGGCGGTGGTGGCAATAGTCGAGGTTGACGGGGACTTGATGAGAAGTGTGTCGTATGCTTCATCCACCTTGTCGTCGTGACCATACTCTGTTTTCATTGTGAGGAACAGAAAGTGACCAATTACTAATAATGAAACGCGATACGTTTACTTAATCGCAGAAGTTCACACCTCTACCACATGAGGAGAGCTACAACGATCTTGTTGAAACCAGGCTAACACATTTTGTAAGTAGTAAGTAGTAGTTAAGGAGCCAATTAGTAATAATTATAGGAGTGAGCGCATATATGCAAACAGATGAAACTATTCCTCATTGACTTATATAAAAAGCTGGCCCATATTCTTTCTAAATATTCATATAGCTGAAGTACTATGTTTTGTATGCGTAAACAAATTTTGGGGCATCACTTCCACACAAGTCACAGGAATTGAGACGACAACCAACAGGGCGGCCTTGTCAACAGTATTCTGGGATTTGAGTTTTAGCACGATTAGTAGGTTGGGGAAAAGCGAAGGCATACTATTTGTCCTATTGTGTAAATTGGCTTCTAGTGAAAACGCTGACGGGTTACACAAAGGGATTTAAGTTGAAGGTGGCTGATCAAGTGAATAATGAACTTTAATGTGTCAAGGTCAGAGGAAAGTCGAGGGAAGATATCCTTCTCAGTTGCAGCTCAACGCCAGGTTAGAATGCATGCAGTTCTCTGTGTATCGCAAATCTCTCGTATGTATAAGTGAAAAAAGTATCAAAGGATGTCCCACAAACCTTGAGCAGCGTGTGTCAGGTTGGCGGTCGACTGAGAAAATGATGATTTGCCTGGAGTTGTAGTCTCTGAAGCCAAGGTGCACGAAGAAGAGTAAGTACCTTCACCAGGTCGGCTTTTGTCACTTTCATTGTCATCTGTGGTGTCCTGGTGAGCTAAACCGATAGATTGTGAGTCTGTGATAGCACTCCCCATATCCGTTCCGCAGTCACTCTGCCTTCGACCGTAATCATCGTCACCAGATCCTGGTAGAACTGATTTTCCCGTAAAAACGTTGTAATCGCTAAATATCACAAGTTATAGAGAGAGGCAACCTAAGTTCCTTGTTTTGTGACTTGGTTTCATCTCATATCATTTTATGCACTGTTGCATACTGCAAGCTCATTAACATTTCATACCTGCGAATAGCCACATCAAACTCTGCTTTACTTGAGGATCCGCTCAGAATTGATGAAACCTCTTCAAAGGTTTTATTGCCCAAGGATTTTCCATCCCATTCCACAACAACGTCACCTGTGTCAATTGAAAATTATCAAGGTCGTTTTTATTACCAATGATGATTTATAATATGAGTTGGTAGATGAACACGGAATCAATGAGAGTCTAAATCAAAGGTGATTTTTAAGAGTACACGTGTTCAAGCTCCAACGCGGTTATTGGGAGAAAATTCCTCAGAGATTGACTCATGATGGCTTTGTACAAACAATTTGCATATTTTGTCTTGTACCCGTGGAAATATATTCATATTATGTAACGAGCATAAATCTTGTTTTTGAGCAAAAGTTAAATCTCAGAGAGCAAGCCGTTTGTTTCCCTCTGCTGCGCTGAGACTTCTTTCCTGACATTTCCAAATAATTTATAATCGGGGAAACAGTAAAAAAAATCTCATGTTTCAAGTCATTTTTATACATTTTGGAATTTTTCTTTTCCACACGTTTGGTACAAATTTCGAGTTTTAGTGTAAACTAAGGCAAATTGGCATACCTTCATGAATTCCTCCGATATGCTCAACGAGTCCACCGGGAAAGATTCTTGCCACATAAGCTGCCAGTTTTCCTCCAGAATCTGCTAACTCTTTCCCACCAACAATTCGCATTCCAACTCCATTGCCACCAACCGATCGATCTTTCGGATCCCTACTGAGCCAGTACTTCTTTACAGGAAATGGGTATTTCTTTTTGGAACGCGGCAGATGCTGTGTCTAAACAAAAATGCATATCATTTATGCACGAATGCAAACAAAATCCAGTGCTGTTGGGAAACTTTTCCAGAGCTCCTGTTACATTCGTTGGAGTTGTTACAGTAAGTATCACTTTTGTTGAAAGCGTACAAGCGTCACTTCACATCGCCACTGAATATTACTTCATATTGTGAAATACACACAAAAAAAAGTGTCTGAATCCTCGTAACGGATACAGTCTTGACATAAATTGACCCGAAGAATGCGCCAGCTTCTCACTCAGCGCTCCCATGTAGGTTTTGTGGATATTTCCTTAAGCCCTCTTGAAAAATGTGGAGCACAGCCGTAAGCATGCCATTATGTGCTACCAAAAAACGCAACAAATGGAAAGAAACTTAAAAAAGTATGACATAAAAACGAATTAACGAAACAGTTTTTTTCTGTTCTAATTATCCTCATATTACCCTAAGGGTTGTTTTAAGCAAAACAAATAATGAACACGATTTTATGGTTACAAAAATACGAGTTATTATGAATCCAAGCATTATACTTCGTGCTCATTTACTCAACAACTGTTGGAAAAGCATAGTTGCGTTTTTATTACTTTACTCGAAGCTGAATAAATGTGCGAACTCGTTCAAGTATGTAAGGCACGTATACTATTATGAAAATTAGACTTCCAGCAGCCTGGTATGTTGTTCCTACAATAATTTAGTGCCACCTTCTAGTGTGTCACGTCTAATTATAATATAAACACATTTTTCTTCAACGAGATTCTCCCGACTGCAACAAACTCAGAAAGTCTTTCCACAGGAAATTATTCAACGGAGGGGATCCTGGGAAACATTTACGCATTTGAGTTTTGCACATAATTATTTTTATAGAGGCTCTTTAAACCATGACTTTTATACATTGACGCTTTTTTTATTGTGACACGCATTTCCCTTTAGGTGATTCAATATAACGATCCATCTTCATTTGAGCCCTAATGTTATATGCATGCTCGCTACTTGAATAAGGGCTCACAAGTGTTCGTCAATGTCTAAAATGTCAGCTTCGTACTTGTCATATTTCATTAGAATGTATCCGTTACGAAAATTCTACATTTTGAAGTCCATCATGTGTAAGTACTACTCTAAAGCAGCTTTATGGATTTCAATGACGTAAAGCAGGAAGTGCTAGTCAGCGAGAAAGGGAGTGAACATTACCATATATTAAAGCATTATATATTTAAAATAAACCTGGTAACTTCGTAATGTAAGGAACTGACAACATGGGGTTTAAAGTAACTTAACTAAAAGTTTTATTTTTAATTTCATAAATTTGAATAAAATAATCCAAACAATAAGTCAATGTCACGTGGAGCAAATTTTTCTGCTTTCATTTAATTCAATTTTAATTTTTCAATATTTAGTAGTCTGGCCCTATTTCAGGTCAAAGTTCACATCAGGGTCACATTTGAGTACCGCGTTTGATCTCATATAATACTTGGCTTTCGATTAATATAGCACATTGTATACGTTACTCCTAAAAAACCTCTGACCTCCTCAAGGGTCACTCCGATGTGACCCATCTTAGCACTTAAAGTTTGCCTTCATCCAAGCAATGGATTAATGAAAATATTTTTATAAATTAACCCGTTTTAAAGCTATTGTCCCGAAAGGTCTGACGCACTGACAAAACAAAACAATGAACTGTCAAAAAGTTGTCAATTAATAATCATAAATTTCATGGCCGGGATCTCTATTAAACTTTGAGCCTCCAGTTTACGTTAGAATTCTTGGTATCATGAATATTACCCAATGGTAAAGTGGCTCAGGTGTTTTTAAAACGCTTGAGACATCAAAGACTGATTTTCTGAGCCCTATTAAGGCTATGCATCTGCTACATTTTTCGATGATGTAAACGAGCAAGCGAAAATTGCGTGCTGTGTATAATGCCGTTTCATTTTTCATACCTAAAAAGATATAACTCATGTCTTTTGCAAACCTTTGAATGTTTCATAACTTCAGCATTATATAAGAGCTGAACTCATAACATAACCATAAATTTTCATAATTTGCCAACTTCAACCAATTAAATAAATTTGCATTCCAGATTCCAAATGCTCAGGAAAAGTATATGCCCCGTTTAACAATGAAATTTTCCTGTCGTATAAACAATCGTCGAAAACGTTTGTGATAGCAGCGTTCACCTTTTAACCCTAACATCTTATATAAGGGTTTTAGGAAATATTTGAGCGTTTGACTTTTTCCGTTTTTATTCTACATCTTGAGCTTACTCTGTGCCGTCTCCTTTGCACACTTGCATGGTACTTGCATATATGTTTAAAGACTTTTGTACGCTTTCATGCAAGGTTACTTATATTTCCTTACTTGAGACTTCTTTGTTGTCTTTTGTTGTTGTTGGTGCTGCTGCTGCTGAAACAGGGACTGCTGCTCCATAGCAGATGAATCAGTGGATATGACTGGAACAAGGCTTCTGGACCGAGATGACCTTCTGCTGGGTGGATTGCTGCTTCCTGGAGAGGAAGAGTCCCATTGAACGATTGATGATTCTCGTCGAGGCTGCTGAACTGGAGCTCCTATGATACTAGTTACGCTTCCGTCCCCATCCCCACTGATTCTCGTCATTTGTTTACGGTTGACATTTCCCTCAACATCTGCTGAGGCATTTTTATCTGTCCTACCTATAATCATAAACTTCAGAGTCTCTCCAAGCAAATCGCAATCTACAAAAGCTTTCTTTCTACTCACACCTAGAAAGCACTGAAAGCAACAGCACCGGAAGCACACACATTGAGACAGTATGATGCTCGTTTTGGTACAAGAAACATCAAAAGGTTCCAAGAAATCTTGTCATGTTCTGGTTCACAAATAGAGAGACAGAGAGAGAGAGAGAGAGAGAGTAACATGAGAAAGAGAAAGAAAGAGAAGACAAAGTGTGGAAAACATCAAGATCAAATAAAGTGTTCACTTCGGAAGTTCAAGAACAAACTGACGATTAGAGAAGGAAGAGAAACGGAAAAAGATTGAAAGAAGAGAGAATTAAACAATATCTAATCTTCTGAGCTGTTTAAATAAGTATGCTCCTCCATCCGTTCAGAAATGAATAAACATCATGCTCTCCAGCACTTTGAGAGGTGGTGTACTTTAATGAGGCTAATAATACTACATGACAAACCCCAAAAATGATATGCATAGGATAAAAGATGTATGTATGTAAAATACTTGATGCATGACAAATACTTTCTCCCCTATAGAGCCTAAATTAGTCGTACTAACGTTCCATAGTAGAATGGTTTCTCAGTTGCGTAAATGTATATGATAGCCTGATTTCTAAGAGCAAGAAATTTTTGTCTTCGTGAAAACCACCTACAGCAATGACCTACTTTTTTACGCTTTCTCATTCCTTCTTTGTATTCTTGGATTGACATGCGTTAAATAATTAAAATTAAAAGAATTGATATAAAAATGAAAAAAAGAAGTCTGAAATAATCTAAAGTCAGTAGTGAAAGATTGCTCAAAAGTGAGATAAACTGTCATGAATTTTTGGACTGAACGATGCAAGTTGTTTTGTTGTTGTTGTGAGTCGCGAATATAATGAGTAATTAAAAACACAAAGAAGATCACAAATACAATGGCCAAATTCATTCAATTGGGAATCCCTCTTTAATAATCATGACTGTTTTTTGAAAAATGAAATATCAGGTCTTTATATGCCAGAAGTCATGTAACGACATATGATGTGTATATATAATATATTTATATTTATATTGACATGCAAACACCTTAACTTTTTTCTTTTCTTCACTATGATATTTTGTATTCAGTAATAATATTCTATTTATGAAGAATATTATCAGCATATTTATATAGACCCACAACGATAACAATGAGAGTTATTACAGATAATAAGTTGTATATGCATCAATAAATATAATAGTAGTAGTAGTAACCATAACAACCATAGATATATATGTGTATATATATATTTTATATATAGAGAGAACCATATTTTGCAGTTTTGTCCATTCTAATTAGTATTATTCAGTGATCAATGAATATATATCTAGATGTATTTAACCTCAACTTATCAACACTCATTTTTTTAGATTAAAAGTAATTTGTTTTTCAGTTCATGCTAATGAAAAGATACAATCGTCTTAGTTCTTAAATCATCATCATCATCATCATCAACAACAATATTTTTGGCGGTGGCATTGTTCTATATTAATCATCGAAATTAGTCTTAGTCTAGAAAGGTAGCTGTAATAGCATATTATTTGAAGTAGCAAATATTAACTGTAGCAACAATATTTTAGCGCAGTAGTAGTAGTACTAGTAGCTTCGGATCAATAAGTAATCATAATAATGATTTATAAACTAGTATATGTTACTTTTTAATATCTTTATGGATATTACTCAGTTTTTTTGTAAATATCATATCAATACGCTTCACCTTTCTTTTAGAAATTTCGTTATCCGTTCAGAGCTGGAACTACTACCTTTTCTTTTACTTCTGCTTTTACATAAGCTTTAGAATCATCGAATATAGACAAGGGGTGGGAAAAAGTTCATTTTCTTTGCAACTCTCAGTAAACACGATCGTTAAGCAACTACATCTTACTTAATTACCCCAATTCTAAATATTGAACAATTCGCAGTACCAAAAAGAGTAGAGGTAGGTAGTTTTGCATCGTTCATGTACTTCAAAAAATTGTTAAAGCCGTCAGTTAGTGCTCACTGTTTTGAGGTATAATTGTGACATTTATGCAAAAACCTCACCTAAGGAGGAGTGTAAAGAAAACAGCTACCACAATTGGAAAATAACTGTGCCCATTAGTACTAAATGTTAGATGTCGATAAAAGGTGGTGGTGCACGTTAATTACATTAGTGACGCCAAAATATAATTGGTTTTTGATAGTATGACAATTGTTAGTCTGTATTTTGTGTTATAAAATGCCAAAGACAGTGTAAACATAGGTATAAAGAGAAGGATTGTTGTGGCGTCGTTAGTATCTGGCCCCAAATAGTATAATCTAGAAAGCGAAAGAGGGCCTTGTCGAAAAAGATAATATAAAAATGAAGACCGCTAATTTGTTAATATCTATACAGTTACTTGAAAACTTTGTAGTGGAATTGAAATCTAGTTATTGCTGTAAATAAATACTGTTTCTACGTGTAGTACACAACTTCTGCACTCGTTTCGCTCTCTAAACTTTAGCAAGGCGTTGGTCGGCAGATTGCACTCTTGCAACCTGAATATCGGCAACAATGGCAGCCCAGAATACACATATAAGCATGGAAATGGCATGTTAAGACTTTGACCAGCTTTATTATTTGACTACGTAAAACACACATTATCTTTGAAATTATGCACTCGGGCTCAGGTGTTGGCTAGTGAATACTTTTAATAATCCCTATGTAAGCAGTATTTCCCTATGCTTCTATATTTGAAGTGAAAGCATTGTATTGTGATTATTGTGACACATAATGTTATAATATCTAATATGATTACTACTAAAATTATTCACTACTAGCTGTGAATCGTGAGATGGAAACATTGGTAATCGAAACTCCATCATTGCATGGTATTTTGTGTGAATGCATCATCGTAGTATTTTCCTGATTATATTATTGCAATTGCTTAATAAGACCTTTTCAAACTAGTGGGAAGACTTTTCCAATCGATTGCAAATAGACGAATCATCATTTACTTGGCTGAAAGTAGCTGTTTTCCTAGTGATCATTTGTACCGATGAAACTAATAATCCTCGCTCTAAAAATGTTTGAATCGTCTACAATTATAATTAAATGGTATATTTTTTTTCATTGACTGAACCAGCGTCAGACTTAAGTCTAATACGTATAAATTGCCGCTGTGTTTCCTCAGCAAACTTTAAACTGTAGAGAATTGAATCATTAAAAGGGCGAAAATTCCGTTGGTTTTCATCGCTACCAAATTAGTCACTGTTTAAATAAATTATTTGCAAATACCGTTTGACCTTTTTCGTTTATAATTTGTTTGTGTTTAAAATGAATGTCAGAGACAGTAAATAGAGCTTCCTTTTTTGAAAAAAATTGGAAGAAATTACCTTTTCGCATTTATGTAATGTAGTTCCTTAAAAAATTAAGTTTCAAGAGCGGTTGTAATTATTTGATTTAGCTTGTTCTCTTGAAAAATATCTAAATTTGTTGATTTAAGAACAAGATAATTTCAGCAGTAAAAATTTAAAGCTTCTTTAATATTTTGTAGTACATTATTATATTTCATATTCTTGCCCTAGTGTCTTTTATGACTTTAGTGTAATATAGTTCGTCAACACCGTCCCTATTATGATTATTAAACCTAGATTATATACATAAGTAATAGTACGGATGCAATGACAGTCGCCCCTTACATTTAAATGCATTTCAACACCACACACCACCATTTAAATAAAAATGCTAATGATGTTTCCCCAAATTCTAGATTTTGCTATTCACATAGCTGTTGCGTTGTATATCTAACAACTACACTCATCTACTATGACAGACTACGTCTAGATTTCACATGATGTAATACACGTTATGCAGGCGGTAAAATGCTACCTGGATGAGTAAGCTTGATTTGCGGAGCATTTTTGATTTTAATGCTTTTTAATTTTCCTCCATGCCCATTGAAATCTAATCAAGCCCTTTACTTATGATTTATTATATTACCAATGACCTGTGTCAAAGTCCGTAGTATAGTTTTCAATACTTTGAGCCAATGTCATTTATAACATCGTGTGCAGGTCTAAGTCACTACACACATAATTTGTTAATAGCCTGGTTTGCAGCTACAGTCACGTAACGGAACAATATTATCGTTTTCCCTGAACAAATTATTACAAAACAGAAGTCACTAGCGCCAGGATTTAACACTCGATAGCAAATTATGGACTACTCATTCCACAGTGTATTTTGCGCCAAAAAAGATACTGTAGTCCCCATTGTCGCTTGCTGGGATTCTATTTATAAAGCACATGTGAGAAGCTTAAGAAATCAATTGTATTATAGACCTAAATAATCGTAAATAATGCTAAATAATAATACGAGTATGTCTTATTTCCCCCTTAACTTGTTGGTTGTGTAATGTGTAGCAATTGTACACGCTATGTGTGCATTTAGTTACAGACAAAGGATAAAAGTTTGAATATGCATGATGTATCTATTTACTGAGACAGTAATTGCTTGCACTCAACTTAACACTGACTTGAAGATTACTAATTTTGTTGGCATTAATTAAATCGTTCCTGCGATGCATTTTTAATCAGTCAGAACTTATTTTTGGATCATTGAAATGAAATCTCTGATTATGAATGGTTTATTCATGGAAACAATGTAGTTTCACTAATCATGTTTGTTAACAATTTCAGTTTCCTTTCCGAGTTTCTAACAAATCTACCAATAACAGCAAATTGATGGCTTTAGTATGACGTAAAACCAACGTTTTTGTCTTTTCCCAGTGTTCTAAGAAGCAATTGTTATGTGACAGATTTGAATCAAAGAGGACATCTTTCATTGAAACGTGGCTAATTCTTTCTAGTCCTTCAAATATATGCTTCAGGCTCTTCCTTTTTGCGAAATGTGTAATGAGTAAATTGGATATTAATATCACTGCTTACTAAAATGATTCCTCAAGAAGACTGCCAAAGAATTACTTAATGGCAAGCAAGCAAAAATTTGTTAACAAAATAGCCTGGAAGAACTTTCTTTGGAGGATACATTTTACATTTTAATTACGGATGTGATTCTTAATTTGTAAATACGTGTGTTTTATGAACATCGTCATTAAATCGGTAACAGATTTCTAATGAATCAATTTAAAACGTGGAAATTTCAACTGAACATCTTTGTATTTGTGGAATGCGTATATGAAAAGTAAATACATTTCTGTGTATTTAAACGTGTGTAGAACGAACGTAATTACAGAAATCACAACAATGGATTAATTAAGGCACACCATCCTGTTTACATTATTAATAAATGGTGGAAATAGCTTCTCCCATTTTGCGTAGAATGTTGATTGATATAAAACAACACACTATTGTATATTATTTATGAAATATAATTGGAAAAATTTAAGCTTGTCAAGAATTAAAAAAGGTGAAATCACCATGATGAAATTGTGTAACTGTTTGTATTGGGATTTTATGTCATGAAATTGAAATTTCCACGTTCTTATTTCTTACTTAAAAGTCAAAGGAAATCTCACCTACTAATCACAACATTATGATAAACGTCACGTATGTTGTTCTGCCTCAAATATATTCAAATTCCTTTCCGCTTTCAACAACTTCTATTGTTATTAAGCTATTCTTAGATGTAATTTGTATATATTTCAATTGGTGTTTGTACGCATATAATTAGAGCCATGATAATAATCCAAGGAATCTTTAAATGTTCTGATGTTCAAAAATTGATGGACAGTTTTGAAAGATGAAATCATGCACTCAAACTCAAGCAACGATTGTGCATGTTGCATAGACACACAGCGCAGTTACGCTAATGTTTTTTGCGCCCTGCTGTAACTTCATTCTATAATAATATCGGTATGGTAACTGAAATGCTATCATTCTGCTGAAACCACAATGCATGACAAGAAAGGGGAGAACAAACATTCATCGCAATTAACGTTCCATTTTAAACCTGAAACTTCAAACTACATTTCTACTACTTAAATCATTGTTTATAATAATACCATAGTCATTATTAAGACATCAATGCAATGCATTGCAGTTTAATGCATGTACTCATGAATTATAACGTAAGTTAAGCTCAATCTCTATTACGGAATGTATCTCACGATCATCAGTTCACTGGTGGTAAATATTTTGAGGGAAATCAATCCATTGTTAAATTGTGAGTAATGTACTTAAGTGCATATATATTAGTATTGTACGAGAAAGTTGAACTTGCACGACTTGCATATTATATCACGATTAAGTACGGCAATAAAACATTTTCGGAACTAGCAATTAGAAATCATGAGTACATGAACGAATTGTTCCTTTCCACATTTACAAGACAGGATGGTGCAGTAGCAGCCACACGATAATAAGAATTAACATACCAGTACAATTTTGACGTTTCAACGATACTATTGAGATAGTTACGTACAGACATTCAAATTAACTAATGTAATAGCTGAGTATCAGCCGACTGCTGAAAGTATAGGTACAACTACAACAACAAGAAAAGAGATATTTGAACTACATTACAACATTTACGATATTAAAATGTAATTAAAAGAACTGGGAAACATCGAACATCCATCCACACCATACGAGAGTAAACCATAAAATAAGATAAAGTTATACAGTCAACATGGTTGCTAACAGAACATTAGGGAGAATTACTATACATACAGCTAATAAGTTATCAAGTGACGCAAACTTATTCATGATACTTTTTTGGTTGGAAGTCATCATAGCATGTTCCATTGGCAGTAGAGAGCAAAATCATGGTGAGTGAGAAGGAAGAACTTTTGCAGCTGGTATGTTTACGTACAATCTATAGCTGTGTGCTTGCAACAGATTAGAGAGAAACACTATACAGTGGATTCACATTACAAAACATGGTTTATCCACGGAATAATGGAACACCGTTCAAGTCATTTATTTTTGATCCATTCGCAATACAATAATGTAAGTAGTTGGCTACTAAAAACAGGCCATCAAATAAGGTTTTAGAGGCTTTGGAAGGAATAAGAGAAAGTTAGGTTCTCTTTACTGTCTAGCTAGCAAATACACTGGCACAGAGTTACTGGCTTATTACGTCACACATAGAAAGGGTCAGTAGATGAGTTAAGTAAGTTAAGGTATTATTTATAACTACATAGGTCTAGCCCGACTTTAATACTATTCAATCAAAGAAAACCATTTCATAAAATAATTACCGCAAAATGATGTGACAATGACGTGATTTTACGACGGGTTATTTTTGCGTCCTAGTTTAGAAGCACAACGAGCGCTTGCCATTACGTTCATAAGATTCCTTATGTATACACTCCAGCGGTTGATCAAATTTCATAGCTACCAATCAGAATTCTAAATTGAGTATAATAATACTCATATATTAAACTATTGTGAATTAGTATGATGGAGACATACAAGTATCTAGCATTACGTTTTTATCTATCCAGTAGTACATCCATTTACAACTAAATACTGACTAAAATATTCGATGATGATTGATGATACCCATTTGTAAGAGAGTTGGTGAAACCTTAGTGTCATGACCTGTTTATGAACTGGCAAAGACTAAATTTACATTTCGTCGGCTTATAAGACAACTGACTATTCGCTGTGAACTTGGCGCCCTGTGATTAGAAGTAAACAAAGGTGAAAGTCCTTAAAAGATTCTCATTTGGATTTGGATTTTTAAATCAACCAAAGCAATGAGCTTCCCATCGGAGCCACACTCAGGATTCAAGTACAAACAAATAGCTGGTTGTCTTGTATAAGCCGAGGAAATGTACAGTCTGCGATGAACTGGTAATCAAACTCAAATGGTAGTTATGAAAACGAGTTTATTCCGGGATATAAAGTAAGTACACCATTTCCTTCTAGTTAATAATATTGCTTCTGGTAGGAAGTATTTAAAAAATAATTGTCCTTGTTTCATGCCTAACTTTTTTGTTTAGAAATGTTTATGGATATGCACTGATTCCTTGTAAAAAGTCGTTTGGCCTTTTGAATTGAAGTCAATACTCAATTTTACTGTTTTGTACAATAGTTTGCTAACAAATTCCTGCAGAACAAATCTACTCATTAATGAATTGTAGTGTTTCAGTTTCCGTTCCCTGAATGTACTCAATTCCTCTTAATAGTTCCCTCAGGGAACGCAATTGTTATACACGAAGCTTTAATTGCAAACAGGCTTTACACAGAATGAGAACATTTATAAAAAGTTGTTTAGAAATTTTTTGAAAGTAATAAAGAGTCGAATATGCTTCCAATTCGAAACATCCATAGTTACAGAGGAGCAGATTTTGACAATATAATAATTTTTATGTGCTAACCTTTCTAAGGTCTACTATGTACCATAAGTGTCGCATGTTTTTTGACATCATCACTAAGAAAATAGGTGTGTATGTGAATCCATTGTGCCTTTTTTCTTACCCACCATGAAAGTATCTAACATTACGTGATATTTTCATTAAATTCTCCACGGTATAAGTCTTCATATAATGTATGCTTAATTTATGTATACAGAAACCACAAGTATAATTGCCAACTTTAATTTCCTCTCCTGTTATATTCAATAACGTGCCATCAACGGATGTTATACATGAAACTTTGTTTCTTCGTGATTAAACTGCCCAGGGCAAAGTGAGACCTACTGGGTTCTCAGTAAAGAATGAATCTTCGCTACAACGAGACAATTTCATGGTCGAATCTTTTAATTTGAAACGGCATTCCAAATTTCATTTCCGCTCGTCACAAAGAGTGAATCGTAAACCGGAAAGTAGGTGATGACAAGACGATGATGGTAATAGAAATTTAAACGCTGGGCTGTATGATATATATGTAGTAGTATCAGAAGTTGATCGGAATGTTCATAGAGATCTTTGTGAATGGTGCTAACAATAACTAACTCAGGTATTTGATAGCTTTGATTGTTGTAAGTAAATTGATTGTTTTGCAGTAGTTGGATTGATATGCTAGAAAGAGCTAAATATATGCACAACGTAGTTCAACCAAACCAATAGTAACGTACCGTATAAAAACAAATGGCAGTATCCTGTTAAAATGCAGCTGCTCTGACAGAAATGAGAGTTGTCTATAATGAACAAACAATACTACTTTTACGAGTTGCGATGAAAAAAAGAGTGTAAGTGGTTAATTCAGTACTGATATTCCATATGTAAGCATAACAGTATGATTTTGCAAAAGTTAGAAGAGATTCTTTTCCAATTAGGTTCTGTCAGTTGAAAGAAACCAAAATGTTAAGAGTGGGGTTAAAAGCAATATAAAACAGAAGAGAGTCGATAGGTCGCTCACATTTGTAAAACGAAGGAGTAAGTAACGAGTTAAACTTCGCATCTGCTATAGAGAACTTAAAAAAGAAGAGATATTAGTGAGTGGAATGGTTACACTGACACAGTGCATCACCACGATTGCGATAACAAGTGATAGAACGAATAGTAGGGGGAATAATAGAGAATAGGATACCACGTATAACATTTAGAGGAGTAAAAATTGTAAGTAGCTGAGAGAGCAGTGGTAACGTTATTAGTGGTACGAAAAGTATTAGTTAGTAGTAAGTAGATAGTAGTAAACAGTAGTAAAATGACAATCATAAGAATAAGATGTGGTAGCCGTGCAACAGTAATAGTGACTAAATGATAGAGATACAGAGAGATAAAAATAGAATGATAATAGAACATTACACCACTGAACAGAGTGGTTGATAGTACACATGCCTTTCACTTATTGTCACATCACAGTGCGAAATGGGAGATTGAGCCCTTGACTTGAGACACCGTACTTGCCTTTAAGTGATTGCGCAGAGCTAGACCCACCACGACCTCCTTCGTTTAGTCCTATGGGTGCTGAGCCCAAGTCTTCCAATAATCTCCGAGACCTTGTCGGCATGTCAGGTAATAAGGGCATAGCAGCTGGTGCCCCCAACTCACTCCCCATGCTCTCACTGTCAGTTGCCAATGGAGACATTTCTCCAAGTCTGTCATACAACATGCTAGCATAGTCATGTTCACTACGAAACGTAGACGCAATTCTCTCAATACTACGATCTTCTTCACTGGCACTTGGGCTGATTATATGCCCACTGGGTGTCATTCTACCAAGATGATGGGCTGCTTGATGATGATGGTGATGATGATGATGAACGGTGGGACGACTGCTACTGACATAGCCTCCTGGGTTTGAGCTGTGGTAAATCGATGTTGATGCAGCCCGTCCGTAAATTCCCGACGAGGATGACTCGTACCGGCCGTATTGATCACGAAGCAGTTGATCTACTGACTTTAGCACACTGTGTCGCTCCATCTCTGTGGCACCATCTCGCAATTGCGAGCCACCAATTATTTCTCTGTGAAAACCTGCTCGTTCTTGAATTTGCTGACGTCGCCTGGCTATTTCCGCTTTGATTCTCGCCTTTTTCTCCTCCCTACTCAGACTGTCTTCTTCCTCCTCATCCTCCTCCTCACTGACGTAAGGAGAAGGATGCCAGGAGCGAGACTTTCGATGTTTACGTGCTATGTGTCTTTTTTCACGGGACGATGATGGGGAACGTGTTACTGCACCTGCATTTGACCATGCCTCGCCATCACTGCTTCGCCGACCCATCATTCGAGAGGACATTCGATTTCTGATTTCATCGTCCTCGTGAACACCACCCATGCTCGTGATCGCTGTTTCTCGGAGGGCTCCACCAGCTGCAGCCCAGGAAGATGCCAAATATGATTGTGAATGATCCCAGTCACCTCCAACTTGATGAGCTGTGGCCGGACGTTGCAAAAGGGCACTGTCTTCGAGGGACTCATATTCATACGACTTGTACGGGGGTCTCAATAAGCCGGCCGAGACCTGCGGGAAATTGACAAACAGAAAGAAGCCATTAGCAACATTGAAAAAGCAAAAGCAAAAGGGGGACGTGGAAAAGACAAAATAAAAATAGGGCACAGACAGACACAAAGACAAACACAGGAGGAGCTCATACTCGATCGAAATCCTGTAGCTCACTGTCCCCGTCTTCCTGTATGGGCGAGAAGGGAAGGGAAAGTTTAGGATCAGATAACTGACGCCGGTGCCCCTTCAGTTTCCGATTGAGATGTGGACTGGCCCCTGCTGATCTCGACATTGCCCCATTCCTAGATAGGTCCGCTCTGCATTCACCAACCCACCACATCATCATAATTCAATCTCAGCAATGTTTTTTAGCCCCTATATGGTCTCCTCCACCAACACAAGTCTGTGCGTGCCATGTGCTGTGAGTGTGTGCCTGTGCCGCTTGTTCCGACTTGATTAGATAAAATGTAATTAGTTTGGCAAAATTTCTAATACCTTGACCTCAGGGCTTCGCTCCCTGCGCGACTCGTTACTGCATCTAGTCTAGCTCCCAACTCCCGGTCCCTTTCTCGTAACGCCTCCAGTCGTCGTCTCTCTTCCGACAACAACTGTCGCCTCTCTTCTTGCAACTGCTCTCTTAATGTTCTCATATATGAAGGTAAATGAGAGCCTACATTCAAACTAGTGTCTCCTAGGCTGGAAGTCAGACCTGACAAACCGCTCAACCCACTCAAATCATGATCCGAGATCCCTGTGGAACCTTTATTTAGTAGATGTCTCAAATCAGGCGGAAGAGCAGCTGCAAGCTCAGCTAGATTCGAAGACCAACTATCCTGTGACTGTTTATAACTGGGATATAAGCCAGATAATACAGATGTGGTAGTTGTTAGATCGGAGGTCAGCCCCGAGGTCGTTGTCCGAAGATTCATACCAGCGAACGCAGGCGAAGATTGTAATATGTTGCCCCCGAGTGGGTAGATTGAGTCTTGTTTACCACCCACACTACTTATTACACTGGAGGCTGCAAAGGAAGCAGTGATCTTTGTTCAAGCAACACCGATTCAGATGCGAAAGGCGCAATCGTGAACTGTCAGTTAACACCGAGCTTAGTATCGATAAATAATGCCGCCGTCTCATACACTCCTTTCGCTGAACGAATGCAAGAATACGAATCTCTCGGTTTAATTCCAGATATCTGTTATCGGTGTGAATTTTACTAATACTACGAAAATATCGCTCACCGCTCGTACTTTTAGTTAAAAACAATAAAATTTCGGTCTGTGCAGTTCGACGATGTTCTACATAAACTAATAGGCCAAATAAGCCGACAGGGTTATCCGTATGTCAATTATGGGGATAAAATAAGGGCAGAGTATGAATTATACTTTTAACGGGCTGCCACTATTTGGAACAGCATCTAAACAGTAAGAATGTCGCCAACGTTGGAGATTATTCGAAGGATTCGTATTCGTAACAAGGAGCAGCGAAGGGACTGGATGAAACGTAGATACCATTTATCGATCATAAGACGTCGCATTAACTGACAGTACACGACCATACACATATATTATCATAGGAATTACGAATTTTCATCAAAGTAATTTAATCGATGCAAATCTCACTTGTAGACGCGTGTAAATGATGATAAAAGATTGAGAAACAAATATAGTAAAAACACGTCCATAAAAAACTTTTGCTACATGGGTTCGGCTTTCTTATATAGCAGTATAAGCAACTCATGTATAGCTCAAGTGCTTCGCCTCAAAACAGGAATCAAATACTGCAGCCTTGAGTTTGTTATATAACTTGTGAAGCTTGGACAAACGTTCGTTAAATTTTCTAAATAAGGGCTATTTTAAAGTGGTCCTCAGAATTTTTTTTCAGTAAATGATCAGCATCGTTTAAATTACAATGAGAGAAAGTCCGTTTATGAAACACAAAAAGACACATAAGGGGAAAGCACACGCATCATACCTTGTAAACAGCCGAGCGCTGATCCAGGCCGTGGAATAGGATCGGATGCCCCCATTGTCAATTTCCTTAAATTACTTTCACTGGCACTTGGTCTGGAGAGACTCAAACTCGATAAAGGATAAGACCTACCTGGAACCGGACCATCCATCGATGACAAACGCATGGGAGACAGGGATCTGCAAAGAATAACCCTCCGTAAATCTCTGTTTCTCTTGCCCAAAATTTAGTTAATGATGAAAACGCACCTGAACTCTTGAGACCTGTGTCTCTCTCGTTTCTTTGTAGAAGGCAAAGGGGCAGCTTCTTGGTCTGGTGGGAGGCATGGAAGCTTTCGTCTCATTCGTAATGACTTTTGTGAGTCTGTTTCACTCATTGTATCAGAAGAATCTCCACCCGGGTCCCTTCCACTCCTCGGTGTTCCTACTGGAGTCCCTATTGGAGTACCCAATGGTGTCACTGGTCATGAGAATGATATGTATATGACATGGCATGCGGTTGCGAATGGAAGTAACCCTGAAAATCGAATTAGTAAAAGATTACCTGCTAAGGGCTGCTGGAGGAGTGAAGTTCCTAAGACGGTATTGCCACCAATAAACGTTCCTAAACTAGTGACTACTGCCGGAGTAAGAGCACCTATGGCCAAGCCTTGACCTCCAATTAGGACAGTGGATGCTCCTCCATCACGTCGAACATCTCCAGTCCCAGACGATAAGTGAGCTCTTCGACTTGTCTTTTTCATATGTTGCTGCTGATGCTGAAGAGCCATTTGCTGCTGATACATGTGTGCTTGTGCAGGGCTCAATGCCCCAACTACTCCCACGCCCAGGCCTGCGTTCTGCTGTTGAGTAATAAGACCACCTTGTGTTAGCACTTGAGTATGTTGCTGTTGACCTTGTGAGCTAAGGAGTGTTGTGGGATATTGCTGTGACGAAGATATTAGTTGACTGGAGCTCCCCAACCCAATCCCTCCTCCGTACTGTAACCCTTGATACGAGTGGGGCTGCTGCTGCAGGTAGGATTGCTGTGCCTGCTGTCGTTGCAGGTAAGCTAAACTTCCTTCATGAATGGGGGTAAAGGCCGACTGTTGAACTTGTTGCGCCTGACCGCTACTTAGTCCGTGCTGGTGATGAACAACCTGTTGTCCACCATGAGAGGACTGATGTTGCTGGTGATAAGGATCGTAGGAGGACTGGCCATGATGACCTGTACCACCTACGCCACTGGACGGCACAGGGAATGGTTCTGATTTGTCCTCTGAAGGAGAAGGACGTGGAGACGTACTACCCAATCCTTTAAAAATTATAGTACGTACGTGAAAGTGAGCCAAACCAATACCAATAAGCATGACTCCGTTATCTCGGGCTAATGAATCTGACGTGAAAGAAATACAAACATGACCACTTACCTAACGCTCTACTAAAATCGGCTAGTAGACCAGTTATTGATCCAGTTTTAGAGGTTGGAATTTGCCCACTACTAACATTAACGCCTAAAGTATGTTGAGGATGCTGTGTTTGCTGTAAAGTCTGTTGATTCATTTGAGGCTGTTGTGATTGCTGTTGAATCATGTTCATATGTTGAGAATATTGCTGTTGCTGATGTTGCAGAGCCATCAGTTGCTGCTGTGACTGTGCATTAAGGGCAACCCCTTGTGACGACATTGTTGGTTGTTGACCCTGAGCAAACTGGGAAGCACTTGTTTGAATGAGGCGACCTGTCTGATCGTACATTTGGCTTGGCGAAGACTGTTGCCACTGCTGAGCTTGGGAGGGCTGCTGAGATGTCAAGTTCAGCCCACCGATTTGGTTTGAAATCTGCTGTGTAGACACTCCACCCATTTGGTTTTGTTGTTGAAGTTGATGCTGCTGCTGTTGTTGTTGTTGTTGCTGCTGCTGCTGCTGTTGTGATTGTTGCCCCAACAGACTTTGCAGTTGGTTCAACTGCTGCTGCTGCTGGGACTGTTGACCTAGCTGGGACTGTTGACCTAATTGGGTATGTTGGCCTAGTTGGGATTGTTGGCCTAGTTGAGATTGTTGGCCAAGTTGGGACTGCTGGCCAAGTTGAGATTGTTGACCTAGCTGAGACTGTTGGCCTAGTTGGGACATTCCTTGGTTTTGTTGATTTTGAAGGGACTGTTGCATTTGGTATTGTGCATTTTGTGATAATCCTGATGAGGTTTGCTGCTGCTGCTGTGGTTGCTGGGATCCAAGGAGACCTTGATTCTTTTGGTATTGGAGTTGATTGGAGTATGGGTCTTGTGAAACCATACTTTGTTGTTGAGGCTGTTGTTGCATTGTTGAAATACCTTGCGATTGCTGCAACTGCGATTGCTGTTGTTGGGATGTAGAGTCCATCGAAACGCCTGGAAGTTGTTGGTGCTGGGAGGTAGGCTGACTAAACGTATTCATTTGCTGCTGATATGACTGCATTTGGCCCGCAGTATATTGTTGGTCAGACACTGGTGGAACTGGGGAAACGCTGTTCGTTGAACACTGCATTGACTGCCCAGGCATGCTTAAATTGCTATTCCAATCTCCTCCAGCAGCAGCACCTGCCATACCACCACTACTTTCGGTTCCAGCCTGCCCAAACTTTCCAATAAAAACGGATATTAATATTGTTACACAAATTCAAACAGTCAATTATCAACTTTCCCCTCTCGCGCCTTTATCATATAATATGGACTGGAAAAAGCAAGTACTCACCTGTTGTACTTGTTGAGGCTGCTGTTGATGCATGGAACCATTTGCCATCGTAAATTGATTTTGACTTTGTTGAAAATCCATCACCGAAGTTGGGGCGGCTGTTGATGCATAACCAGTTTGTTGATTTTGCTGCATTTGATTCTGCTGTTGCTGCGAAATATTATGTTGCATTTGCTGGGGCTGTTGTTGCTGTTGCTGCTGCATCATGCTTGCTAATGTTCCAGCTCCAGAAGTCATGGCACTCACTTGGCTTGAAATCGAACTTCCTACAGAACTATTCACATTCATTTGTGTCCCCAAATTCTGATTGTCCACTCGTCCCATTTGATTAGCTAGCTGAGTATTATTACTATTCGAGAACATGGTATTAAGTGACTGTTCCATCTGGTTTGCCAAGTCCTGCTGATTAGGTGTGGAGACACCCGGCAGTCTATTGTCGAGTGACCGTTGTGGTCTTAGTTGAGGCCGGATAGAATGTCTCGGGTCAGGAGGAACTCCAGGAATTCCAGAAACTACCTCTTGACCCAACATACGTCTTCGTGGACTACCGTTTTCAGTCAGTGACCCTTGAATACCTATGTCAAATCCACATACATCTTTATTCCATTCTTTTTTAAACACGTTTGTGGACAAAAGCAGTGCTCTATCAGTTATTTGCGCTTTGATATTAGATGCAGATTCTGACCTATCACGTTAGTTATCAGTTATCAACAAAGAAAGTGAAAATGACCGTTTTTCCGTTGAGCTCTACAACTCAAACCCCGTTTACAACTTATATATTTTTTATATACTGTATTTTTATATATTGTAAAGGGGCGGAAGGTTGATAAATCTTAAAATTAAGGAATTTATCTCCGTGGAATGAATCTTCACATTTTTAATAGCCTACAAGATAGTATCGAATTACCCCAGAAAAACGGACATTTGATTCTAATCCCTTCTCCTTAAGAACTAGATAAAGGACTTAGCTGCTGCTGCTGTCAAATAAGGATTTTTTATCTGTTCCTAAAACTTTATAATAATATAATCTTTCCAAAACGAAATGAAAGTGATTCTCGTATGCTGCTTCTCCTGATTCTCTGATTATCCACCGCATTATCGTCTCTCTCTCCCGAAACAGAAATATAATGTACTTACAAGCAAAACAGTAGAATAATAATATATATATGGATAGAGTTAGTAACGTACATTTGACAAAAGTATTATGGTAGTAGCGATAATTCTTAATTTGACAAAACTAGAGCTATGCTATGATACCTAGCTTATTAAGATCTGTTCTTTCAACTCCTACCATAAGAAATATGTGGAGAGAATAGTAGTGTTGTCTGTATATTAGTCAGCATATAAGTATATGTGCATAAATTGAGGAGAGGGAGAAGAAGGAAAACACAGTGGTGGTGGTGGAAGGTAGTAATACTGCAAGACGGTATTTTCCGAGCTGGATGTATAACTGACTGGTGGTATGGTGGAAGGAACGTTAACGACATACACCAAGACGTAATACAGCAATATAATGAGCCTTTTGAGCAGTTTGCAAAGTTCACGGTTGTACAAACAACAGCACAAATAATAATAGTGCTTCTAACAGGAATTCAAGCTACGAGTCAAAAAACAACAATTCAGCGGAAATGACAATTATGACACATCACATTCAACAAATACGTACGTACAAGCCTCACTAAGGAATTCTGACATGTATTAACAGTACTTAATAAGAATAAGTAGATTTCTCCTACTCATTCTTCTCGTGCATATACACTTAATAAACTTGGCTAATCTCAGTTAGACAATTGCAACCATGTGCTCTTCATTCATGAGCGTGCTTTCACACACCCAAGTCACTCCCATAATATTTTAATTATTATTATTAGTAGTAGCAATATCACCCCCGAAAGCAGTTTGACGCAATCCACAAACATGCATCTTTCACCCTCATCTCACCTCACGTTAGCTGTTCATCTTTTCAAAGTTGATAGTTAACAAAGGGCTAAAACTGACCTGAAATGAATGGAGACAATCTCCTTTGCAAGAGAGAAAACATGTAAGAAGATTACATTTTGTTCTCACCATTGTTGTCAACTCTCACTCTCTCTAATTCATACGAGTAACTCTCGACACTCTTCTCATGGTTCTCACCACCAGCTGGGCTTTGTCGAAGTTACGGCACAAGTCTGATCTGATGCTGCACGCTAAGTATATTATAATATAATTAAATCAAAATGAAATTTGCTTGGCCCATGGTGATTTTCCATGGAAGGCTGCTGTCACATTGATTTTTCGGATTGAATTAGTAAATACATTTACTGTTGTGCTCTAAACTTGTAGCGCCTTTTTGTGTGAGGTGTTAGGCAGCTAGAATTAAAATAGGTGGATCAGTTGTGAATTGATTAAATACGGTAAAAGTTTCCGTAGCAAGGCGAGATCTTTTAGTTGTTAGAAATTTGAGTGTAGCTCAAAGTAGTTGCCCTCACCTACCAATTTTTTTTGTACCTATGCATTGGTTTGGTATGAGAGGCTTTATTATCATCCATGGCCGTCAGTAGCAAGTTGATGCTTTAAGGAATCAAGATGTTTTTTATATAGATTGTAAATTGTAAAATACATACCGAACGAATAGAATCGAAATAGTTGATATATGAAAGCTAGTAGATAATAATAAATAAGCATCAGTTAGCATGAGTATTATCGATAATTAGTTATTAATGGGATACTAAGTATGAAGAACACTGAGATTATTTTACGAGAGAACTGAAGGGGATGCTGTCGTGGAAAGGGACTTGATATAAAACCAACCATTTAAAGTTGCGAGGCTCTCACGTGGCTCACAACACACCAGAGTTTTTCCACCAAATACATAATATGCAAATATTTAACGTTATTTAGCAAGAAAAATACAGACACACAGACAAATTCATTGATAGTTATATAGAGAGAGAATAGAGAGAAAGAGGAAGATAACGATCTATGTAGTTATAGATATATATATACGTAGCGAATACCGGTTTAAGGACAGAGAACCTTGATCGTATGACAAGGAGGGAAAGTGAAAGTTAAACGCAAGATAAACCAATTAAATTAATTTTAGAAGAGTAGTAGCGAAGGAGAAAGTAACTGATGCAAAAAACTAATGGTAATAAAAAACAATAAAGAAACTGTCAAAGTAAATAGCAACATACACACGTCAGCTTCTACTTCTGATAGGAATTGACTTGGTAACTCAATCACTTTGGATGAGACCAAGCTTGAATTATTATACCAACGCTACAAGGGCTTAGTTAGTACAAATGATACTCATACCATATGACTCACGTACACACTTTCACTTTCTAAGTCTAGTATTCAACAGAGAGTTATAATATATTTAAAAAACTACGTTCAATTCTAACACATAGAAAACAATACAAACTTGTTTGCATTTCACTAACTAAATGGGTTATATAGGCATGATATATAGTATACATACTAACAACTCCAATAGATGGATGGATTCCCTCAAGGTGCCTTTGCAAAATAGTAGGGTGTACATACTTGTGTGCGTAACAACTAGACTAAGTTATCTAAACTAGAGTTACAGGATGCTACGCTCAAAAAATGTTACGACAACGCTTCCTAACTAAACACAACAATGGTCAAGATTAATGGTGTACAATCACACAGATTAGGTGAGGGAAAGAAATATAGTCTATTTACATATAATCTATGTGAAATACATATATTATACAGAAGCTCCTCTGTACTTTCACTTACTCTCACGTTGACGACAAGTGCATAAAAGGTTATAGACAGAGATGAGATAGACTAATACTTACAGGACACTGACTGACAATGAGTAAGTATGTAGCAACAGCACAAAATGAATGAGTATTCACAAAATTCTTCGGTGTCAGGAAACGACTACTATGACATACATCTGATATACTACAGGAGGCTCTCATGCATAAGTATCAACTCTATGGAAAAATATCATACTGTTAACTGTGGAACCAGTATGTTTCCTTAAACTACTGTAAGTTTTAACACGAGTTATGTATTTTGGCAGCTCAGTTTAAATGAAGTCAGGTTGTTGGTACAGCATGGGGCTCCAAAATTACTTTTGTCACAAAGTAAACAAGTACAAGTAGCACATTTTCATATTTCCCCAGCTTTCACAAAGTATATAATACTTACTAAGTACTCGAAGAAGGGGTAAATACTACAGATTCAAGATCTACTTTTAAGTATACGTATATATAATAGATATACATATCTGCGTGTTTGTGTTTGTAATTGTGAACATGTAAATGTAAGATGGGCACTGACTGGGATGCAATAAGTAGAGAAAGGTGTATTTGCAAATCCATCAACTCACTGAAGTGAAATGTGCTGCTTCTTATTGCTTTCACTAACCCTTTCCTGTACTGTAGGTACTTATGAAGAAGGTCGATGTGGATCCAATATCCAATCTAGGTATTGTAAATACTCCATTACTAAATCTTTATGTCAATCACAAAATCGGGGCAACTTATCGTTTTCATCATTTTCAAATTTCTTCCTTAACCAACTAACTATATGGAGAGGTAGGTGGGTCAAAGATGAAACTATTTATTTACCAACCGTTATAATATACTGCTACATTACACTATGGGGTTATCATCCTATGTAATATTTTGGAATTTCCATTCCTCTCAAGGCAATACTGTGTGTATAACTCAATGTGGGATTGGAAATAGACATGTGTCTAGCATTTCGTTTTGAATTTTCTTTAGAGCAGAGGGAAACACGATTGACCGCTTAACGACTCTGTCTTATTCCTTAAAGTCTTGGTAAAAGGGAGTGAGTTAGTTGAGACTTTAATTTGTTTTCTTTCGTCTGCTTCTTCTCATATTATTTTCTGTTGATAACACGTTTCCCTGTCACTTAAGGAGGTAGACAGATGCAATCAAATAGTCTTGGTTGTTTGTCTTGGCTGAGTGACACCAATTTAATAAAATATTACGAAAAGAGAAAAGTTATCACTGGAGAGAATTTTCAGAATGCTATTGTTCCTCTCCTCTGCCTTTTTGGCCACGCTATATAGATATATTTATCCCTTCGTGTTTTCCCCAGCTCAAATTCAGCTTCACTTCTTGTTTTTCTCAGAAACTGCTTCAGTTTTGACCATAAACGTTCACCTGACAACAACTACTCCCCCTCCGTTCACCAGACCACTAAAACTGCACTGCACTGTGTTCTCTACACATACCAATACAATGGGCTACTGCAAAACTCAACTTTACTTATTTGTCTACCCTTCCAACACCAACCACCGCCTTGCTAACTACACAAGCATGCTATATGCGAAATTAGCCAAAACATAATAAATCCATAAATGTTGAATGAGATGAATAATTTTGTAAAGTGCAAGAGTTTTTTTCAACTTTTTGTACTGGGTGGATTGGGTTGTTAAATCATTGTTCTTTTACAAAGCCCTATGAATAATATGGACGCTTCACACAATCACCATCTATCTTCTAATAGCTATTATTCAAAGTACGTGAAAAATGAATACGTTGCTGAAATACACAATAATACTTAATATTCCTACAGTACACGAGCTGAGTACGGTATCGATACATACGATTATGAATATACGTAATGGTAGTAGCACAAACAAGCCAATGAGTTGCTTGTGTCGCTCTTTCCTCCAGAACATAACTAACATCTTGTGCAACATTTGGTGAATAACATTATTTCTTACTAAAGTACTTCTAAAACGAAACCAACTTCCAACTCTGCTTGGTTATACGAGCTACTGTGGACGAGTAAGTCATATGCAAATGAATCAGTTACTGAAAGACGCTGTGCACTAAAGTGAGGAAAAATATGGTTAACATTGAAAAAAAGTGAAGAAAGGAGAGAAAGACGAAAGAGAATCGCTTGCTTGCTTTCAAAAAAAAATTTAGAGACTGGATTTTAGGTAGACTTGATAATATTGCGATGATTGTGATAGAGATACTATTATGTATCTTCACCAATAAAATAATTAAGTTCAATTACAAAGTTCACACTTTCAACCAAGTCATCATGATTATTCCCGTCTCTGCTGACATTTAAAAAAAGAAGTGAAGTAGTAGTATACAGCAAGTTGATTTATTTAAGCTAGAAAAGCCTTTGAACAAGATTTCAGAATATTTTTATGTAATGAATAGTTATATTGCATTATAGAGAAAACTGGATAATCAGTTGCGTATCACAGGAGCCATGATAAAAACAACTTCTAGATCAAGCAGCTAAGTAATGTTTTTTTTAAAAGGATCCTTTTATACCATGAAATAAATTGCAAAAGACTGCCGTGCATAAGTAGTCAAAACCAACTCTAAATTGAAGAGAAAATTAAAATAGAAAGACTGATGATAGGTGTAAAGTAATACAACTTTAAAGATAGAAGGAGAATATAGAAGATAGCCAGTATTTAAAAAAACACTTCCTCCTGCCCAATGAAACCTAGACTATGTTTCGATTGAAAACCAACTTTTTTCTTTATCTAGCTCAGTTTACAGTACATACACAATGGAGTATTTTTAAGCTAGTTGTAAATGAGTGATATATTATTATTCAAATAATTTAAATCGGCCATTTGAAGAGACTTTATATTGAGTAAATTTTATGCTTGCTTAATGAAAAAGCCTAGCATGCTTAGTTGGCTACGGCTGGAAAAACTCTGGATAATCTGAGTGAAAACCATTATGTCCAGCAAGACAAAAGCATTATGTAACTAACATATCCTCATTAGATACCTTTAACTTTCTGAATAATGAAGGCTTTAAAAGAATTTTGTGGTCATGAAAAATCTTCAGGTCTTCGAAGAGCTAGGTTAATACAATTACAAACATCTTACCATCCATTTACTAACTGAGAATTTGAAATTGTAAGGCCATACTCAACTCAACACCTGGAATTTTAATAAACGGAACCGTGTTGGAGTTGAAATTTAATATTTTTACTTTCAGAGTAATGAAGATGAAGGCAAAGGATAGTTTGATGGTAAAATGTTCTCTTCGAAGTGTATCAATCCAGCTAAAAGTATTTGAACGTATATTTCGGAAGGTTGATTTTTGAGTTGATCATGTAAGAAAATATGTAATGAAATCAACAGGATAGTTACATAGAATTACTTGCAGCAATTATGTAAACATTTTGGATTTCATAATTTGCAAAAGATTAATTCGGTAAGTAAACGTTAAGCTGTTATATAAATGTAGAGTTAATTGAATAAAGAGATAAATGAATGGAGGGAGGTAAAAAATGGTTAAAATAGTTGTAAAATGAGCATAATGTGACTGCCTTCGTCTCGCTAGACGTGAATAATGGTCCACGAGAGGTCCAAGCAATGGAGAGTAATTAGCTATGCATATGAAAGGTAGTGTACAAATTGGAAATATTGAAATCCATCCAGCTAGCCATGTCAGCTTGTGATGCATGCACTCACCTGGACGGTTCAAGCTGGAAACCAAGTCCCCTCCAGTGGGACTACCCCCTTCATCCTCCTCTTCGGGAATAGTGTAAACTTCCCCAGGGCTATGATCATAGTAAGCATCACTAGTCATCATTCCCTTGTGATCGTCATCGCTCCCACTACCCGACTCCTCCTCGCTTGAACTTTTGTAGTCATCCAAGTCATGTTCTTTAAGAACTATTGCTTTACGAACCCCCGGGACATCCGGAGATTCTGGGGAGTCCCCAGGGGAACCAAAATCATGTCTAGGTGGCGAACGAAAAGGACTATTTGGACTTTCAGGTGATTTAAAACTGTATTTATCTTTTACTGGCGAAGTTGGCGAGGGTGATGGAGATCTTGATCTTGATCTGGGACTCGGGGAAAAGCGGATGTCTGACGGGTCATCATCATCGGTGGATGATCTATGAGTCTGACGTTGTCGTCTTCGTAGCGTGCTATCAACAGCGGATTGGAGCTTGGAAAGCTCCTCCATGAGGGAGTTGGCTTTTTCATCAATTGATGAAATTTGACGCTGTGGAGATGCTACCGAGGGCTCCATATACATATTTGAACTCGAAGAGAGTGTGGATCGCCGGGGGTCACCACTACTACACATAATATTATCATAACAACCTGCAATGTCTGACTTGATTGCAGTGAAACCCTCTGAAGCCCGTCTGCTCTCACTACTACTCATCAGAAATGACGAAGAAACAACTTGCTCAGGCGTCATACCCTTTTCCAGCTCTATACTTTGTGACCGACTACGCATCACTTCAGCAAAGGAGGGTGGTCTGTTTATGCCTTCAACGGAAGAAGATGGCAAGAAGGTGCTCATGCTTTTGGAAGGGGAGAGTTGAGGGGAAGAAAGGAAGTCGGAAGGAAATTTGTTAGTGGTGATAGTAGCACTACTGTAATCTACATCTAATGGGATCCTATCAGGCCCTTTGTAAAGCTCTTCGCTCTGTTGCTCAGTGAGTTGTGGAGGTGACATGATTTCGGAAGACAATTTCCTAGACTGACCAACGTCATTTTTCCAGCTCTCTACTTCCATAGACTCTATCTTGGACTCACGCTCACTCTCCCAGCGCTGCTGCTGCTGCTGCTGTGGACTCCCTGCTATCTGCATTCCCGGGACCCCGCCTGTGCTCGGTCGTCTACTAGCATCCCACTCAGCTTGCTGCAAAAACCGACAATACACTATATCATTGGGCCCAAAACATTAGCAACTTATTGCGAAATAACATAACGCGCAACAACTCACTCTATACTTTTCCCTACTTGAATTCTACCACATTAGATGCGGCTACTCAACTTTAAGCATGTGCATATATTATGCAACTTGCTTCTTTTTCTTTAAAATGAATACCATGCCGCATTCTAACCTTATTTAAACCCCCCAAATATGCAACCATGTTACGAAATCATATGAACTGAGTTTAAAATCCATTATTTCATTCTCTCTAATATTAACATACGTATATGCTATGAAAATAAAGCAAGGACGAAATATCTCTCAGACATATTGATTGAAACAGCCAAAAACAAAACTACTTTTTGGAATCTACCCTTTGATCTAAATCAGAAAGTAACACTTACTTCCTGTTTGTTAGAGATCTTTGCTAAAAATCTGATCTGATAAGAGTTTCTGAGTTTGTTTAAAACTAATGAAAGTTTCCATTCCTTCAGCTTTCTCCCCACATATTTCAGATGAATTTCATTGAAATTAATAAACTTTCTCTATAAATTAGTACAAGTGGTTTCATCATCAAGAAGCCTATGGTTTCATCGATAGTATATAAAAGTATGGTACAGATTATAATTGACGGTGACACACATCTTCCAGACCATAATGCGTTTATGAGAATTTCTGTGATTCTGACAGTTGAGCAAAATGTGGGCGTCATGCCTTTATAGGATTACAATGGGATTATCATCCCCAAATTTGAGGAAAACATTACCAGAGAAAATTTTATTGAAGTACAATGCCCTACTCGCAATTCGGAAGCGAATATCTGGTGAGATTCATGTGAAAAGAAGGTCGTTTGTTGAATAAAGGACAATAGTAAAAATAGGATTATAGCCATCATCAATGATTTCTCCAAAGCGAGTACGTGCTGTTTGCTAGTTGCTCAAGTTCCACTCACGGTTAGTGGTAATATAGACAAGTATACTACCGCAGTCACAGTCGGAAAGAAACGTTTTCTTGTTTTTTTTTGCCACATACATTAGCCCAACCAAAGTCATTGTGTAACATTTTTTTAAGCATTCAAACGGTGTGCCATATAGGCACACACACGTTGGTTCGGTTTGGCTTGGCCACTCTGTTGGCATCTACGATTCATTGTGTAGACTCGTTTTATAGACGATGTGTAAAGAGAAAAGCAGGCTCCGCGTCAGCCTGATGCAAAAACAAGATAACCAACTTTCAAGCTTACGTTTTGACCAGTCTGTTGCGGTTGGATAAACTGGCCTCCTGGACGTGGTCCAAGGTTTTGTTGTCCTAGTGGACCAGTAGAAATCCCAATCGTTGTAGGTGGTCCCATCCGCCGTCGTTTAATGCAATTGCCACATGTCCATTCTGGTCTCTGCGGATACATAATTGATTTAATCATTTCATTCACGTCATGTTAGTAACCATGACACTCCTGATATTCCTGTCAATCACTGAGTCAAAAAGAAAGAGGCGTACCGATAGTAACCTAGAAAACCATTTTCATTAACCCTCGCCAAAAAAATCGAGTAGTTTTGGTGAATTGAGTCTGCTGCTATCAATTCCAATAGGGTAGCTAACTAACATTCTACTTATGGCATGGCTAGTTGAGCGTGCAGAAAATGGCTGGAAGTTTAATGTAGCCAAGTTTATGTTCGCAACGGAAACGGGGTGCAATGACGTTGTTTCCGTGTAACATTTCAGTTTTAAAACATCTATACATTTATGATCCATTCCCTAAATTAGTAGAGTGTAAGGGGGGAAGTGATTTTACAGCTTGGTCGCACAATACTATAATTATAACTGTGTCGTTTATCGTTTTTATTACGGGCTCAGTTCCACACCTATGGTTTTGTTTGTCAAAATAATCGCCTGCATAAATAAAGCATTAAATCAATGTTAAAGCTTGTCATCCGAAAGTGAAAGCATAATCATACACCTGCGTTTGATCTTATGGGCATACAGAGTTCAGAGTAATTGTATGCACATACTAATATATTAAATGCGAAAGTGTAGTAATGGGAAAAAGTCAGGAAACCTCATCAAATACACACAGCTACAAAATGAGTGCGATACTTTTTGCAACCAAGTTCTTTGTGCAGGAACTAGCCCTCTTTGTACACTTTCGCTTTGGAGATTTTCACTTTCCCCCAAGAGATGATTTACACTCGTTTCCCTTTATTTTGCAGTTTTATGTGGTTGTAACAACGAATAACTTTATCTCCCTGTGCTTCCTTTAGAGACATAAATCCCTTTGCGTTTGTGGTTATGAACTGCTCAAATAATTCTGGGTTTCTGTATGCATCATGGCTTATAGTTTTTATTGTACTGAGATACGTTTGCACGTCTTCATATCAGGGCAAATAATTCTTTGTATTCCCCGTGTCTCTCTTTCTGCTATCTTTTTACCATTTGCGAAAGATTTTTAAATGCTTTTGAGATGCGACAATACTTTTAATCAAATCAATATATATGGTAAGAAAACAGAAAGTGCAAACTAATTATTCAAGAGCCGTTTTGAATTTTTTTTGCTTGAAATTTTAAAAAACTAATTTGAAATTTAAAACCGTACGGTTAGAAGTTTTGAGCGACGTACCTTAGTGTCTGGGTGTGGAGACATCCCTCCGCAGGCTTTACATACCATTGTTCTACATTCCGTGCACTCTTGACCTGGAGGACCTTCTCGCCCACTCATCTGAAACGCAAATGATTGCATCAAACCGCCATTGTATTTAAAGTCTTAAGACGTAGCCTGAGAGTATAATATATTAATGGCTACTGCAGAAATTTTGGGATCCATCACTATTGGTTTGTTTACTGGACTAACTGAATAAATATGTCGAAGCATCGCTCAAACAATATGACTAATCGTTTCGAAATGTTGAAAGGAAAAGGAAAGGTAACGAAATGGTTGATGCATTACAATACAATGCATTAAAATATTTGGTGTCTTGGTATTTCCCACTTTTATGGTTAGCATATTTTATCCTGCAAGTTTATCACGAACCATTAAAATCTGAATAGCTCTGAAAATGATAGGATCACGGTTTATAGTTGAAGTTATTGCAGTAACGTTCTACAAACATTATGCTTCTGCGAAAAATATGATGGACAGATGGAATGATCAAATAAAGCATTTTAAGTGCCGAAATGAAACAGGTCACCAAAAGCACAAAAATTTATTGGTTTAACTTACATCTCGTTGTCTGCATATGGGACATACACTAGGAGTGAGACCCACACCTTGCCGCTGATCTTCTGGTCTGTAAACAATAGAAAAACTTTTCATAATACTTGTCATTTTCCTATTAAACAGACTTTTTCTGGCAGTGAAGCATCTATTATTATATACCAGCATAAATATTAGGAATGCATGCATAAAGGAGGATATTTGTATGTAATCCATCATTTGTGAGTTTCAATTTTAAAGCTCAGCCAGGATGCACATCAAATTTAAACCAGGTTAAACAAATTGTATGCCTTTGAACAACCTTAGAACTTTGCTACCAATTTACTTTACAAACTACAATAACGTTGCCTTCCAATAATGGCAGTATGCGACTGCATATTATAGCTATCGAATCTCATGTATGGTTCCAATGGCCATGATAATATAGGATGCTGAGAGTTGGCAAAATAGTCCTTCTGTGACTGTAACTGTAGCACGCTTTCCAGAGCTATGTCAAGAGCTGTGTTTGATCTGAACATCCTTTTCCCGTGGAATTGCAAGCTCTAATCCGCTCAGGAAAAAAAACCTACGCTCCTCTCTCTCTCAGTATCTAATAACAAACAGCGATGATAAAAGTTGGTCAACCGGAACAGAACATGTCATTTTGACAAACATTGCTTAGCTAGATTCCCATGAAAAAAACCTTCGCGGATACTCAGAATTTTTTAATAATATCTGTTCGTTAGTGGAGCATTTGGAGAACAGTAAACAACTACCTCTCTTTTCTAATTTCGTAGATGTTCTCGTTTTGTAACGGTAGGTATCTACTGCAAACATAAATAGAATATGTGATTTTGTCGCTACCAGATTCCACGTATTCCAAACGATTCCACGCTATTATACTTAAACGAGATTTAAGAAGTTGAATTGAGCCCCCTTTTACATTTTATACCCTTAATTACAAAGGTCTTTTTGGTAAGTCGCCGAAACGAGAATCCCTAAAAGTTAAAATAAAGTTTTTGACATTTATCAACTCAAATTGTTTCCCTACCATTTTGTTAGCTTCTTGAAGATTGAACAACAAACTAGCTCTTATTTATTATCTCTAATTGCTTGTAACATCAATTTGTCAAAAGGAAACGCTCTAATGACGCTCACGGACGATAATACTTTCTAGGACGTGGGATCCACTTTCACTCTGCGTAGGTTGTATATATTTATGTATGTCGGAATTAAACAATGATGAAAATGAACTTATACATAACGACAGAAAAAGCAGAGGTGGGAACTGATGATGAAAGTCCATTCATGCCACTCGCCTACGTATTATTTGGAAGCTGGGGAAAGGTTAAAAAAGGAGAAATGACTTTCGATGAAATACAAAAATAACTCATTAGGTGATAGTTTCGATCCAGATTTTTTTACCCCCATTTTACCTCAAAACTGTAACCCAGTCGTTCGTTAGCTAGTCAGAAGCCTCTTTACAACTTCTACGGTTCGCTATCTACGAAAAAATACACTTGTTGTCGTAACCCATTTATTGTGTGCAGTAGACGTCACAATAACATTTCACCTTTGTTTTTGTTCCAATTAAAAGTCAAAATTAGGGGATGGACGTGTATGCAAAGCTAAAAATGCAAATGCTTCTCATTAAGGATGCTGCAAAAGCTTTTATAATAAGGAATTAAGCATACTAATGTGAAACAAAGGAGAATGTAATACCTTATCATCCGCGGGGCACCAGGTTGAACTACCCCAATAGGAGCATTGAGTGGAGCGACTGGAGCTGCTTCTTGTTCCAGTTGTTGAGCTTTTGCCATGACACTTTCTATCATTGCACGTTCTTCAGCACTTAAATGACTTAGGTCAACGTCTGGAACAACTTCACCTGTTCAGAGAAAAGCTAATTTAGTAAAAAGGGGATTTTCAAGTATAAATGTAATACACAATAACAAACATGCATGTTCAATTATTTCAGACTAAACTTAAGAGGAAGCTTAAACATGCTACTTCTCTTTTGCAAGAGCTCAGTCACTAAATAGCTCCTTGTTTTTATGATAAAAAGGACAGATGGATTTGAATACTGAATGGCCGATTGTGTTCTCTATAAGAAGCTTACTGAACCCATACAATTATATCCATAATCCGTCCATTTTGAATGATAACTGGAAAGTGTGCTTCAAACGTATTTGAGTTGTACATAAGCTTGATTCTAGGAGTACATTTACGACCAAAATCAAAGCCATCAGAATCGATTCCTTTTATTAGAACGATTTAGTTCAGTCAAATGCTGGTAATAAAACGTAATTACGCAGCTGTTGCTTTCTTTTCACTTACTGAAGAGGTTGCTATTGGAGCCATTTTATTAGACATTTCAAACGCAAAAACTTGAGTTCAATTGAAAAATTCTCGCGTCAGCCTAAAACAACAGCAATTGATTTTACGTAATGGATTGTGTCTGGCTTGCTTAAAGGTATACGTTCAACTTGTTTCATTACCCATGATTATATAGAGCTGTATAAAAGAAGCTCTTCTTTTTGGTAGCATATATGATGATTATATAAGATGTATTACAATTAGTGGCCTGTGGCTGGATTGTATTTTAGCAAACGAAAGTATACTATTGCAGTAGTTGCCGAAATCGAAGTCGAGATGTAACTACAAGCGTTTTAAAATAACATATAACATAAGGTTTTTCTGAACACACTCCTTTCGTGCCATGATACGTTTCCGTTTCTCATTTTTCAGCAATATTCTTCTGGCAATATGTTAGTTTGTTGTTCGGTACACGTTAAGATTAGAAGTACTTATAGTTGAGCTTACGGCTTCTTTCAAGTTTCAAACATTTCCAACTTCTCACAACAAAGCAATATAAGAAGTAGTATGTCTTACACGTTGCAACGATTGACATTGTATTGTGCATTTGTGATATAATGACGTAAACGCGCACAGTTTTCATTATCGTGTTTCAATATACATAAAAGTATATACAATGATTTTGGCATGTTGTAAAAAGGAGACGCTACTAAAGCCTTGGTAACCATACGTCTTTGTATTTTTCTTGGTTTTTCTCTTTTCAACTTTCAATTGTGCCCGTATAATTATTGGTGACGTGGAAAAAAACTAATGACATAAAGAAGGTTTAATGAGAGATGCTCGTGTACAACTTTTTCTTCCTATATTTATGGTTTCACTTAAGAAGTTTGGAAGTCTAGTACGTGAGTCTGAAATCCCATCGCCCCTTTGGGAAAACCGTTTCTTGTCTTAACGTCAAAGGGTGTGCTTATGAATCAGTTTCTCATACAGCTCTTTAGAGAAACTATGTGTTCTCGTCTGCTTTTAGTGTGCACAAAAGTAAGTGAACTTTCACCTCAAACATTTTGGAAAAATAAAAATTGTTAACTGGTGACTTTTTACGACTTTGAAGTAGTTAGCTAGACACAAAATTCTGATATATTGCTTTTGTCGAATTTAGTTTATCATTTACTAATATAAATAAAATACAATAACTATATAATAACTAAGCACTTTGTTAATATTTTGAGTGTGCCTTTTCAATTTGGAAACGTTATAGATAAATCTGTCCAATTTATCGTGCACGTATACGCATAATAGTTTATGGTAATTAAATTTACAAAGAAAGAAGGATTGCTGGATCTAAAATAAGTTTCATGGCAAGCCAGCACCAGTTGATTTTATTCTAGGTAAACATGATAAGAAAATTGAGACGGGAGAATTTGTTACATGCATATTTACACTTTATGCCTAGAACTAATATGTATGTCGAGCCCATTTGGGTTCGATGGCAATGCTAATCCAATTAGCGAAAGGCATACTACATCGCCATTCATCTTCAAAGGTACTTTGCTTCTGCTGTGGCCTATTGGTAATGCTATAATATTTGCGATGTGAATGAAATTTAGGGTTTCACTAGCTTGTTATTTCAATCAATTTCACAGGATGGTGAAACGATACTTTTCGGGTACGCTCACAGAGGGTAATATTATGCTGGGAAACTTAATACGTAAGTCGTTACGATAGTTTTTCTGAATATTGAGTTCCATTTGTTAGGCTTTTTTTGAGTAAGGATACTAAATCCTTTTTATGTACTCTATATTTAAGAAATATCTGCTTATTTAAATAACTTCAAAAGATTCCTTCGTAAGCCAAAAATAACACTGTTTCGGTATATGTATATCTGAAAATGAGATTCACTGCAGGCTTTAGACGATAGTATTACATAGTAAACTAGTAGTATTGATAACCAAAACCGCTTCTAATTACAAAGCAAGAACCAATATAATTCTGCTGACTTTGTATCTAACTCTGCATGAATTTGTACATATGCCGCTCATCAAATGTAGGAAACATGGATTGTAAATGTTGCAAAGATATTTTGCAGCTAAAATTGTTTCCTAGTATCTTTCAAATGAAAAAAGTCAACCCTGATGTGTGACGCGGACATGACAAAGCCATAAAGTATTTTGGGTATAAATGATGGTTGGTTTAATGAATTCATTCCGTATTTCAGGAGTCTTGTATTTTAAAATATAACGTACATAGACTACACTTATTCCAGCAGCTATAATATAACCCTGTTGTCGACCGTGTGTGCTTTCTCTATGATAGCACCTTGTTTCAGGAAAGCTATATGTGTAGCAGCAATTTACTTTTTATTTGTTCAAATGAAATCCTCAGAAATTATCTTGAGAATAAAAGGTAGCGAGCATCGCTTTAAAACATTATAACAGTCCTGTGCAGCCACGATAAATATGTGGGTGCGATAGGACCGCATTTCATATGGTGAGTGTCTTCTCTTTCTCCCTTCCACCGCATTCATACAATGTAGACGGAGGCAATATAATGGAATGGATTACTTTAGGTTTTGTTCACCACACGTATTGGAATCGATCCAGAGAAAAGTAAGGCAAACACAGCAACGGCAGACACAAAAAACAAGATCTCTCCTCACTGCAAACTAGTCATCGTTGGTGTAAGCATGGGTGTGATGAGACGGCATCCTCTTAAATTTAGAACTAGAGAGGTTCTAAAACATTTACTGTTAATTTGGCAGCGTTTAAAGCCTCTGAAGGACCAAGTATCTTCTTGTTTGTAGTGCTGCAAAGCAGAACTCACAGGCTACAGCTCGAATCTCGCCTAACACGATCAGTCTTTCAAGTTTCAAAGGAGATGATGTGTATACCTAGCTACCAACCAACGTATTTACATGACACAATCTAGATCCATATGGATGTGCGTTCTAGGATGAAGAGTGATTGTGAGTGCATTTCTATAATTGTATTTGCCTATTTGATAGCCATGTAGGAGGAGTAGTTGAAACGTTTGAAAATCCATTGTTAGGGGCCAAAACTAATACTGAGGATCCTCAGTACTTTGTTTACTTAATGTTTCTGGAAATAACCGAATTCGTTTCTATTAGAAACTATGAATTCATGGGCACAGTTTACGAGTATCAAAATTATTTAATTTCAACTAGGCTTTGAGCACATGTAGCCATAAATATTTTTCATAAATTGGGCTTCAAGTTTCCGTGTAACCTCATTGGCAATCTACGCATGGTTCAACTGCTCTGAACGAATTTCTCGTTTTAATTATACACCAGGGTTTTGTTGTGTTGGGGCATGGAACCAAACCTAATATTTTTATAGTGTGCGCTCCCAAAATGTATGGATACTGAACGCATGTCCATACATTATTGCAGCAACACCAAAACCTTCCTCTTCAGTTGGCAATAGAATGCAGTACAATGGTCAACCAAAGTGTGAATTTTCATTCAGCATTGAATTTTACAGCTGGTTGGCAATTTTCCTTGTTAAAGCAAGTTTTTAACAAGGTGAAAGGTTTTTACAATCTCGTTTTTTGATAGATATATCCTTTTACATTTTTACGCAGAGGGGGATCGGATTTTTGGAGTGTCTCGCAACCAGAGAGAAGGCATCCCAGAATATATTACAATACAAGCAATTAAAGGCCTTAAAGTAAATACTACAAACCTACTAAGTATTCATAGTGCTATACAAGAATGATAGTTTTCACTATTCCACAATTTCTGACATGCCTTCATTGCATTGGGGAGAGTGAGAGAGAAAAAGTGGAATAAAACACTCTTGATGGTAGGAAACGGCAGACGAGCTGGGTTATACTCATATCATATATGTATATATATATACAGATATATGTGTGTGTGTGTGCATGAAAGTTTTATCGGAATCGGAAATGCCTTGGAGAAAGTCAAAGAGTAGCAGTTCACTCGTGAACATTCACAATGATGCCTTGCATACATATTCCGAAAAAGGTTGAAAAAGCAGGGTGTATACAGCAGGAAGGGAAAAAGCATGAGAATGATGACGATGATCGTGGCAGTGGTGTTACTGGTGTTGGTGGTCGTCTCGTCTCCAACTCCAACTATATACTACAGCAGCAGCATACTACATATAACACTTATGTCGTAGCCTAGATTGCATGGAAAGGGTTTCTTTCTTCTGTTGCCACCACTACCACCACCACCACTTGCGTGCTCCGAGTTGGACACTGAGCATAGCTGCACACACACAGACACACACGTGAAGTACAAAGAAGTAGCCAGCCCTTCGTCCATTGCGTTAGTTTCAACCGTTCCCTACTTTATCTACTTTATGTCAATTTCTGGCGAAGGAACAGTAATGCTACTTTCCTTCACCTTACAAGAACTACAAGAAAGTTTTTGATGCATACTATACCACTCAGAAATGGCAGGGTCTGGTCTTTTCCCAAATAATTTCACATAGCTCAGAGATACGTATTCCTATATCTAAAACTATTCCCTTTAGTTTTTTTAAAAAAACATCTTCGTTGGATGGTTCATGGTAGTAGCATCATGGGTGGAATGGTAACGAGTTGAGTTATCTGTTGGTTGGTTAGTTGACGTTGTTACATAATGTAGTTGCAGTAGCTGAAAATAATACCTCCTCCTTATGTACTTATAGTGATGGAGCCGAGACTAAGTAAGTGCATAATATATCACTCTACAGAGATGTAAAAACTACAACATAACTTTACAATGAGTCAACCATGCATGTAATAACTTGATAATAGTATGTGCCCAAATATGAGAATGTACACTGGGTAGACAGGGAGACGATACAAAAAGCACATTTTTATTTTGAGCTGCGGTAGTTGTTAGTGCAAAGAAAAATATCAAGAAGAAAGATGTGAGTATGTACATGGTTGGTTGGTGAGCGGTTTTAGCAGTGCACCGAAACTTGTGGAGGTTGCTGTAGCCATGTACACTTTGTATTTTACAAAACTAAATGCATACACCATTGAGATAATAATATACGCGCCCAGAGAGTCTATAAGGATCTTAAGTTGGGTAGCGAATGAGGATAAGTAAGTCGAAAACTTTCACTGATCATCGTCCCCATCTGCTAGTTGTGTGAGGCTTGGTCTGACTACGTCAAATACTTAAAGTAAGTTGAGCTTCTGGGCTCTTCTCAACCTAACGTGGTTAGCAAGTAAAAAGACATCGAAGTAATATCAATTTTGATATTTCCTCCTCTAAATCTGGCCCATCTAGAAAGAAATCTTATCCAGTTAAGAATATCTGTTTCTTTTGTACATTTCCCTTCCATCCACATTCACATCGACATCATGACCAAGAGAGAGAAAAAGGAGTGTGCCGCAGCTAGTGCTAGCATGAGCAATTTTATGACAACGTTTTGATGGTTTAATACAAGTTCTACAACATGTTTAACGTAGTGTGGAGAAAGCATACATTGAAAAAAAGGCTCAATCAACCAACACTTTCTCGGGAAGCGCGTAAGTCCTCCCGATCTAGTAGGAACAAGGTACATACATCAGTTGAACGTGGAGGCATCACCATCCTCCACTATAATATTTCGTGTGTTCACCATACGATGTGAATTACACTCACCGGAGGCCACGACATCAAGGATGGACATGAGATGAAAATGAACTCCGTTGGCCCTCCAGCTATTTGAGCAGTAGTCTTGTAGAAAACCTCTATTTTTCTGAGGAGAGCTCGTAACTAAACCTTTTACTTACATGTGTATAAACAAGTATTCAGCTGTGTAATACTTTTTAAACGAGTGAGATTCCATCACTCACTCCACCGCACTGAAGAAAAATGTTGGACGAGGATGATTTTCAGTGAAAGTACACGTGGAAAGAACGGAGTTCCACTAATTATCATAATGGAGCATATGTAGTCTAATTCCTCACTCAGATACATTACTAGAATGAGGTTGCTTGAGAATGATTAATTATTTTTGAAATCCACACCATATTAAGAAAGCAAAAAAAGGACATCAAAGTTTCATGCCACAGAGCAATAAATTCCGCGGTATCAAATAACTAATATGAGAAAAGTTATTGCAGTCTTGAATTCCTACACGTAGGCCACACCAGCCCAGCCAAGCTGACAAGCATTGCATTGGGTGGTTTGCTAAAATATCACTTACGATTGGCACTTACACGTGGGTGCACCTACCTCCCAGTTACACAAGCAATGCAATAAAAACAAGTGTTCATTTAGGTACACCACAACAACACAAGGTGCGACAACCTTAATTTTAGCAATCATGCTATCATCATCATCATCATCATCATGGATTCCAAACTAAAGTGTAACAAATACGATCCACGTTTTTCGAGCTGACCGCGGAATTCGGTTACCTTCCAAATTTCTGAGAACAACAACGTGCCTTAATTATCCACACTATTCTCATGTACGTTGTTCTGGTGGAAGTAGTAGGCAAAGTACGATTTTTCGTGATTTGCTCCTTTCAAGAACAACAACACGAACCAAAGATTTTATACATATGAGAGGGATTGACACAGGGCTATGCCGTACTTTCTTTCTTCCTTCTTTAGGATTGGAATCCCCTTTCAGAAAAAGTTAGGGTTACTAGGCGCGTGCTGCCAAGCCTTGGTTTGGAGTCGGTCTATCTACAACAATTTTATCAGCTCCCACTGCGTTAGCCGATGCATACGCGTTAAGTAGTTAGGATTTCATGTCACCGCCACCACACCAATCACCGACCATTCAACCACCAAACACTCGAAAGAGTAAGCTTTGAACTGCACGCCAAGTTTCATTCATATATGATAATACATTTCTCGACTGACTCGACTTCAAAGCGTCCTCTCAAGTTGATTCCTGTTATGTATTTATTGTTGATGTGTGTGACTACCAGGAATACCTCACTACTAATCCCCTTTACAGCGTACTCGCTCAAGAGGTTTTTGATGAAATACGAGAACACGGTCGGGGGAAAGAAAAGGAGAAGAAAGTTCTCACATATTTTTCAAGTCTTGCTCCTTTCATAACGAGGTGAGCGGAGAAGAGGATGTATGGCTCATTCCAGACTGAAGGTTGCCTTTTGTGTAATATAACATTCCCCAACTTTCTCTCATTAAGTTGACTACTTTTACTGTCTTCAAAGCTTTGTTAAATGCAAACGAGCTATGCGATAAGACGAATGAGCAAGGAGGCTTTGAGAAATACTCCTTCCAAGATATTTTGGATTTTGCTACTTTAATTTAACCTTGTCTATTTTATTGTTCGTATGTACATACGTCACATAATATAATTCGCTTTAATTTGTGAGTTCACCTGTATACAGTCTAACCTTTGAAACATAGTATTTTTTGTCTGCAACAATAAACATAGAAAAAGGAATATAATGTTCATTCGTTCGTTCATTCACATGCATTGCACTACCACTGGAGTTTTTGAGCTGTAAGTCAAAATTGTACGTAGGTATTTTTCGAATTACACCATTCCAATGCTAGTTCGTACGCAACCTATATTATAACACACTAAATTTTGTTGCACAATCATATATTTGCAGTGAAATTCTTGCAAAGGGAATCTTAGCCAAGTAGTTTGCAACATTTAGTACAAATGTTTGCATTAGAATTTGCAAATATTGTTTAGTTAAGTCATTTGTGTCCAGCTAGCTCATTTTTTATGGGGTAAATCTTTACACGTTGCTACCATACTACTATTTCAAGTATTTGAACTACAACAAATTATCGACATTTTGTTACTCGTGTACTCAACTTAATTTCAATTTTCGTCTCATTTAACTTTCTCTTTATACTCTCCCACACCAATCTTGAGTAAGGTACGTACTATTAGTTAGAATTGATTAATTTTTTCCATGCGTACACATTGATTCGATTTTCGTGAGTGCTCATGCTTTTCCAACTTTCTAGCTTCCTGCGAACTGATAATAAGCATTATTTTCCATCAACTGCTTTCACTCTCAATTTTATTCACTTGCGAATTCCACTTTCTACGAAACAAACTTTAGTTGAAAACTGAAAGTACGAATCTGTGTCAGCCATCAGGTTAGTAAACAAGAATACACTAAACAATTCTCGCTTTCTCCAACTAATTTACATTATTTTAGCACGTGGATCTATTAAAAATGTTGCCACAATGTATTAGCAACCTTGACGCAAAAAACGGCCTTTGAATGCAGCAAAGGTAAGGAAAAACTAAAGGATGTGGTTGTATTTGATAAGCTTAGATTTCATTTTGTTCCAAGCATATTGAAATTTTTAATGCCAAACTTCTAAATTGCATACTTCCTGTCCTGCACCAATGGGTTTGAAAGAAACGAAAAGTTTTATAATGTGACTCTAAGTCCATTTGGAGGAAACGACTCAGTCTCAGTCAGTGTTGATGTTCTTTGTGTACTCTACCGTGCTCTGGCTATATATGCAAGCATGTACAGTGTTTTGTATAGGTTTTGTTTGGACTTGGTTGAGCATTCCCTTCCTTTTTACATTATGTTGTTGGATAGATATTTTTAGTTATTGTCAAAAAGAATGCTATTGCTACGGGATTGGGGGAAGAAGAAAAAAAAGCAAAAAGATATGAAGAAAATATAGAAGGGAAAAGGAGAAAAATGGATCGATCATTTTCTAGTCGACTCTTCACTCTTCTTCTATAAACGTGTACACACACTCTCTCTCCCCATACTTTCTAGTGCGAAGGAGTACTATTGATATATAGTGCATAATGTGCAAATGTTATGGTTGGCATACAAAATGTGGAATGTACTATGCTCTACACACTATAGGCGCGGTTAGGTGTATATTTATGTAACCCAAGTATATTCATATACTATTTCACTATTTCCAACTAAAAATATACATAAAAGTGGGTAAGTACGTGTAGGACTTGAGACATTTGTCGTTTATCGACTCACATTTTCAATTTCTTTCTTTTCCTCTCCGCTACATGCGTCTTACCCGCTAATGGACTGGAACAACGTTTTCAAGTAGTCGTCCTCTTGTTTGGACTTTGCGAGTTAAAAAGGGAAGAGCCTTTCTTGTAATAACATTTAACTTTTTTCTTCTTCTTTAGCACACTCACACAGTACATTAAACAAAAGATGAGGATCGTTTCTATTTTGGTATGCGTTTGCTGCACTACTCATACTTTATAAATGTTTTGGAGATTTTTAGATTTACAGCTATTTGTTTGCAACGTTTGCAATGCCCTGCTGCTACCGCGTGGTTCTATGATATGCGATTGTGTACAATTAAAAAAAACTGAATATACAGAAGTGAAAGTGAAATCATGCTTTGATCCTCAAGTATATAAGCAGGGCGCGACTAGTCTAGTAGCATGGTTGTGGTTGTATCTTATGAATGAACTCTAAAATGGAAAAGGCTTGATCAATGAAAAGTGTTCCTTGTGCAATGTACACAGTTTGCGTTTTGTTGTTGTCTGTGAAATCAAATCATGGTGGTGTAATGGTTTATATGAGCCCAAAGCTATTTACATTCTTGGTTCAGTTCAGGGTTTAAATTAAATTGAGACCACCATGTTAGACCACACTTCCTTTCGCTATTGATTCCAGGTTTTCTCTGCTTTCCTTTCCATGTGTTTATATTTGTATTTATTGAGGCAGAAAACATGCTTTCGGTTCCGAAAAACGCTGTACTCAAATGTATCTAGAGGAGCTGAATGGATGAGACGACGACAGTTATCAACACGAGGTTTCCTATGAGAATGACGTATGTGTGATATGAGCATAACCACGAAAGGAACCAACTGCCTACAATTCCATCATTAATATTCTTTTATTGTTAGCCTATAAATTTTATGATTTTTACGAGTGAAGAGGGCGGATACGAAATAAAGATACTACAATATCTTATCGGCCCTACCAATAACTTCTAGTATTAACTTTGGATTAAACATGCAACCCTTACATGCATCTCTCAAGACAGGTTTTAATTTGGTGAAACTCCAAGTTTTGCATTACCTGTCGGTTTCTGCTGCATTTGAGGTTGTTGTTGTGCAGGCATGGGTCCTCTAGGCCTCATCTGTCCCATATTGACCCCTTGGTTTGGAATAGGACTAGGCCCACGCATACCAAGGGGTGGTTGAGGCTGCTGCTGCTGCTGCTGCCCTTGACCAGGTGGCATCGGTCTCATCTGAGGTTGCGGAGGTTGAGGTTGCGCCCCAGGAGCTGGTTGAGGTCCGTTAAAACGGTGTGGCATACCAGGACCTCCCAATCTTTGTTGAGGACCCCCAAAAGTAGGAGGACCTGGACGGGCACCAGGAGTTGGCCTAGGACCACTAAACGTAGGCGGAGCTCCATATCCAGGCCTCGGAGAAACACCACCCGGAGGGCCCTGAGGAGTAGGTCGAACAGGCTGGAATCCACCCCCCATTGGCCGTGCGCCTTGTTGGGATGGACCTGGTGGCATCCCATGTGGCTGTTGCTGACCTGCAGCACCTGGTTGTTGTTGCTGCGGGGTCTCCTCCGTGCCCATTATGGTATTGAGCATTTTGCTTGCAAAGTTGAAGCTGAACATGATGACCACTTTGTTGTCCTACGCGGATGATCACAATAGCACAAGAACAATACTGACAAAAGTTGGTGTAACTCTACGTGGAAAGAGTGCCAGTGAAGATAGATCTAGTGGGGAGCACTGCACTGGTTCACTGTCGAAGTAATAATTTGTATGCTCTACTAGCAGCGAGCTATTATCGGTGAGTTCAGTGACATCAAGGGATGAGTTTCATTCAGGAGAACTCATCCAAGAGCCCTTATTACAGGCCAGGAAACACCAACTCGACCCTTTCATAGTTTCTCATAGGGTCACAGTTTTTCTCGTGCCAATGTTGGGAAAATAATTGCCTTGAGTCTCTGATTTTCCAAGGCACGGTGGAGTTGCGAAAGAGAGAGGAAGTATTACACATCCTCACGAGCCCATCGCTCAGTGAAACTGCACAAACTACTACCTGATACAGAACGTCTCGGTTGAAAAAAAAATTGGCGCAAGAGCTTCATCGGAGTTCCACCTCATCTGCCCAACTTTCTTCTCCCCTTGTGAAAGTCGAGCCCCTTGATTTCAAGAAATCTTTGCCTCCGCCTCGTTCCGAGCAGAGAGACGGGCTAGGAATCCAATGTGATACCAGTGGATCGATATCAGTGTAGCCTACAACATGGGAGTGCTCTCCCTCGCCATTCCCATGTATACACACACGGCTCCGCTCCTATTATTCCACAGCTTAGTCTTACTATCTATCTCTCCTCATGTGTTTATTTTCCTTTCCCGTCTCAACACTTTTCCTTTTGATTTCTCCATGTTATGCCACAACATGCGTACATACATAATGGCTCAGCCAGGAGATAATATGGCAAAGAGCGTTACAATACAATTTACAATGTATTTCCAACTATACTCACGCTACGTTAGAGCTCCAAAAAAGTAGTTTCCGAAACATCAATATGAGCAAGGTGCTAGCCTCCACACAATTCCATGGAGGAAGAATGGCCCTCTGCATACTTTGTATGTTGTACTATGGACTCATTTACAACACCAGAACCGACAAACGTACTTATAACGTTATAACCAAGAATTATACTCAGGGAAAGCTTATGCAACGTCTTCCTTTCTCTTTTCTCTTCATATAAATAAAACACATATACTTCCTAACCTAACCTACGGCTTGGAAACAACACACTCACTCGCTGTAATGCTCCTTGCTGATCCTGAATATGTTGCATGAGACAACAACTGTGGTGTAGGCACACTACGCCATATTATCCTATGTATATTTCACAACAGTGGGACGTGCATTGATGAATGTACTTAATATATGGTTTTTCACAATTCTTTCTCCTTTTTTCCAACTTTCTCCAAGTTTTTTTTTGAGTTCACCTAAACACACACCTACACACACATATGCTTTCATTATGCTACTACTCCCTCTCCTGATCTGTGAGAACCACCTTTTTTTATCAACCTTCTCAAAAAAACATGAAATTTTACATCAATGACAGGAGAGAGAGAGCACAGGACTCCCCACTTCAGAGCTCCGTCTTTTCTTCCTTTTCCTGCCTATTAATGCAACTACCGTCTTCCATTCCTCGGCATTATTTCCACTTAAAAGCGTCTATTGTATACACTCAAATTTCTTCGTCTTGGTTGATGGTTACTGCGTTTTTGTAATCTGCAAACAGAATGACAGCTGGGTTTACGACATTCATCCCATGTAACAATGCTAATGTGCATGCTTTTTTAAGCTCAAAGCCGATAGAATTCCTAATGATGAAGAGTTATATATAGCTACACAAAGGAAGAGTTTCCACAGGATGACCTATTTCCACTCGATTCAAGTCCATCACATCATCATGCCGTCGATTTTGCACTTGTAAATAGGTTAGCATTTGACCATAACGCACAAGAAAAGAGGGAAAGGTCCCATCTTAAGTTGGGTTGTGATTGCTAGCTTTATAGTTGCCATTAGTTAACTCCGTTTATGCCTTTCTAAACACTGTTGTTAGTGACACCTTTATAGCAAATGTGTCCTGAATTGTCAGGGGAGCGGAGCTAATATATGGCAGCATGCGTAAAATCTGCACCAACAACTACGCTAGGGCTAGTTAGACTACCTGATGTCTGTTTCTGACTTGACGTCAAGGGATGGGTCGGTTATCCTATGCAATTTACACAACAACGAAACGGCATCATCTCAAACAGGAGAAACTTTGCAGAACTCAAAAAGCTGAGCTAGATAGTCATTGGATGTATTGAATCAAGTACCCAACTAGCTGACTCCAAACATATTCTCGCTCATGTGGACAGGCTGATGGAGAGATGCATACAAACGGAATTCGAAAACAGGTCTAAAAATTTCCATAAAAGTTTTAGCTTCTGAAGCCATCTACAACTTTAAAAGGCTCACAAAGATTGGGGCATTGTTAGAGCAGTGTCTTGTAAACAAGGATTTTTTAACCATGGAATTGTGTAAAAGTTTAAAAGTCGTGTTTGTAGAGAAGGAATCAACACTTATTTAAACTCTTCCCGCATTACTTAAATATATCTTCATGCAAGCAATATACATCCACTCTAGAACAGAGCCACATCAGTAGTGGCTAACCATGCCCAGGAAGGAAAGAAAGAAAGAAGGTGAAACCAACTTTCCATTTTTCTCATCCAACATAGCAGAAGCACAAAAAAAACGTTCCATTTTCACAAGATAGCTGACAAGTATTGCAAGACGTACAAACCTCGTCAACTGTACCGAACAGAGTGTAAGAGAAAGGGAAACAAGAGCAAAAATGTTCATTAACTATGTACATGTAGAAAATACAAAGATATCTATGCAGTTCTGTTCTTCTAATGGGCATGGGACAGCATCTATAATATTGATATCCAGGTTCGTTATACCATTTGGGGTATATTGATACTCTAAGCATTTTTAGCTGTCTATCCCTAAATTACACCAATAATAATATGGGATTTAGAAGGGAACAAACTAAAAGAGTTGAGACGCTGAAATTCTATTATCATTAAAAATAGCAATTAAAGTTATGTAATGTAAGAAAGTAATGAGCAAAGTCGTCGTAAAATATACGATTATCATGCAGCTAGCCTTCGTTCACAGCATATAAATATGTGTAGTTGTAAAACTGTAAACGGAATTGAAAAACAAGTATGTTTTATTTTATGGATGGTGAGAGATGACTACCCATGATGATGAGCAGAGTGTCCACATGGGAGTGCAGTTAATCATCATGTTTTTTAGTTGGAAGTATTCCGAATAAACATGTACTTAAGAACATAAGTATTGTAGTTCCTGAAGAGCATTTTAAATGCGGGACGAGAGCTTATGCCCTTCCTTCCTTCTTTACAAAACGGTTTCGTCTTTTGTACACATGCGACTGTAGAGTAGGAAACGAAGCAAAAAAAAATCGTAAAAATGTACATAAGTTATTTATTTGACCTTTATTACTGGCTTTGACTTTCTATCCGCATCATTGTAAAATTGTATATAAAACCTGAAAACTCCTTCCGTCCGTTAAAAAACAACGAGGTTGTCCGCGAAACTAAAAGTAGAAAGGAGTAGTAGTACCACTCGTACAGTTATACATTACGTTATGGTTATAGTAATGTTCATGAGCATATGTACTTTTGGCTGTGTATACTCACAATGAGTAGAAGGATATAAAGGTAGTTTCGTATTCCAAGAACCAATATAAATGTCGTTATTTCTACATTTCTAGTTTATCATACCGTAAGAGTAAAACTGGAGGGTTTCCATACAAAAAAAGTGAAGCGTGAGTTCGAGTAGCGCATATTGTTTCAATAGATATGTACATCGTTGCCTTTTCCTGACAGCTGCGTAATGGTGGCTTCGACTCTCGACTTTTCTTTCGACACCTACACAGCTGTTATACATTGACACTACGTCTGTACAAAAAGGAAAGGAACTGCCAGCAACCAGGAAAATCTAGAGAGAGAGAGAGCAGAGTGGGAGAGCTGCTGTGTAAGCGAGATCAGTTTGTAGGAGTAAATACATTCAGAGCACA